>JAANSK020074687.1:0-16642 GCA_011763485.2 Isoetes engelmannii | reverse complement strand
GAAAATGGGGTTAGCCCTCCTGTGGAAAATGGGGTTAGCACTTTTGGTAGAGTTCAAAATCAAAGAATAATGGCAAATAGTGGAATCGTGGTTACAAGGGATCAAGGTCATAAAGCATTGTCTTTTTTGCATTTATTACAGCAAAGCATTTCCACAGCATTATGGCTAATACAACCTACTATCACAGGCAAGCTTCGTCCATTTCGGTAAGCTTGGTCGTGCAACAATTTGTAAGAAGCTTCCTCGTTTGCCCTGGTCTGAAGGAATCGATCTCAACAGTATGGCTCTTCTAAAATACAATGCATGATGAGGAACCCTACCATCGTTATGGATGCTGCTGCTAACAATTAAACTCATCGATTCAATCTTGTATGCAGGTAAGTTGCTGAAGAGTATTCATTGAAGTAAATTTGCAGATCCAATCTTTGTATCTGAGTCTGCTCTATCTATTTGCTAAACTTGCAACCAACCAGGCCCTTGTTTATTACATTTATTCTTCTGTATTTGTGGTTTGCTTTTGTGAAATTGCTGCAACAACAGAAAATAACACGAGCATGCTTTTGCTTATAACTCAGTTCCCTTGAAAAAAGAATATTCTGAGTGCTCTTTGATGTTCCTTAAGCAAAGAAAACCCCAAATCTCTTTTCAGAATTTAGAAGTTCCCAAAAAAATCTCATTCTAGGTAACTATGCTTTGTATAGGGGTAATTAGTGTAATGTAGTACATATATATGAAAATAGTTTCTAGAACTCTGGACAAGCCGTATACGAGAGTATTTACCCCTTTAATGCACACGGCACTTACATTTAGTATAGGTGATCGTGACAATCCCTTGGCATATCAATATAGAATAAGCGAAACTCTTGTGATAGTCCCTTTTTGAAGGGCCAAATGCCGAGCAAAATAACAAACTACATAATTTTTATGAGGGCAATTACATGGGATAACGTTGAGGCGATGCTTCCGAAGCTAATAGAACCGCTAAAGCTTTTGCCATGCAATAGCCCGAGGCATATAAATTACTGGATGTAAATATCATTTTGCCTAAATTACGTTCCACATACTAGGCGAAGCAAATTACATCTCATAATATGTGCTAATATGTGCTGTAATTTTTTGCAATAATTTGAGGCAAAATTATATATTGATTTTCAGGGTTCGTAGCTATTGATGTTTGATTATTGATAGTCTAAACAAAGACAAGTGGCTTGAAGGAATCAAATATAGATAGAAGATATACATAGAAGGAGAAAAGTACACCATTCGGTCTCCAACAATAACAATAAGACAAGCTATCTAACATTACGCATTTAGACGGTACGTTTATAAAGTGCACGGTGAAGCATATTCCAGATAAAACAACCAAACCAAATTATCAAAATCCTTCTTTCGAGACCATTTCCGCAGATAGGTTATCAAATAAATCACACCATCAACAAGACAAAACACATCATGATTCTCAAAATGATTGCCTTAAAATCATATAATTAATTACTGATATCCAAAATCAAAAGCATGCTTCAAAGGCTCCAGGCTAAACTCCAAAAGAAAAACCTTGACTTTATTCAGCAAAACAGAACAGGCAGGTCTCTATCAAACCAAATAAGTTTGTGTTTTAGTTGCAAGGTTTCCAAACCATTCACTATGATGTATAAAGAGGACAATTCCAAACAACTACTGATGAGGCGCCCACCGACCGATAAAACTTCCAATCAAACCTTATCTGCCTGAACTTATGAGTTGAAAGAAGCAAGCAACAAGTTGACATGATGCTTGATATGGATAAATTAGAAAGAATACCATGTTTTAACAAGTACAATAACTCTTAAAGTTATCGTCACAGTCCTCCATAAATTTAATTTACGTTAATTGCATTTAAGGGTTATAGACATAGAGCACATTATTTACAGCTACAAGTACCTTCTCTCCTCGGGTTGGAACAGCCTCAGAAAAAGTTAAGACCAACAAAAAATATGTAACTTCACAAAGAGTCCCCACCCTCGACCTGCTGCCTCGCCAAATACTTTTCCCGACGCTCTTTCTGCACAAGAACCAGAAGTTCAGCAAAAACTAATATAGTGCATAAAACAACAGAAGAGAGGGAACACAGTGATGACCATACCCATTCATCTATAACCAGTCCTTCAACCACAGCACCTTTAATGTTTTTATCTTCTTGAGGCTTCTTCCGAGCTTCTTGTGCAGCTTCAGCTTCAGCCAAACGCTTTTGTAGTTTTTCCATTTCAACCTTGAAAGTAATAGGAGACGAATTTTAGGCTCAATATATTTCTGATCACTGAACAAAATACATTGTACAACAAAAGAAAACATACCTGTGAAGCACGCTGTGGATCGATAAAAGTTACTTGCAATATCTGCTCAACCGCAACATACTCCCTTTGCTCGTCGAACTTGATGAAAGCAGGCAATAACAACCATCAATTTAGCGAATACAACCCGAAAACATACACAATGTAGTTGCAATACTTGATTATACATACCAGCTCTGGAGTGTATTCCGTTCCATCCTTCACCTTCAAGCTCACAATCTTAAACTTTTCTTTCGCTTTCTTCTGCTGGGGACGCTCAGGTTGCTCCACAAATTTCACAACTGAAAAGTTTTCATTTGTTAATAGTAATATAAAAATGTAGCAGAAACTATGAAGCAATTATTTATTCTATAAGAAAGCAAGCAGTTCCAATCCCCAAATCATTCACGTTGTGCAAACAGATAACAAGTCTATATACAATGCGATAATCTTTGAATAAGAATCAGCACCGTTAGCCACTGAAGAAACTCGTTCAATTGCTTGTCAAACGTTCAAGGCATGCTCATTTGCAACTCTTGAGAAATACTAGCAACATCTGTATCTTTCAGTCTTTTCATCGATCTTTCCTTTTTTGAACGAAATCAATGCCCTTGGCAGCATCTTGCAGTGCTTCTGCCAAAGAAGTTTTGGTTCTGTTCTGGAAACTTAAAAGGCATTTGAACTCGGACTTGCATGGTTTGTGGTTATTTACCGTTCCCAATCTTTGTCTCTGCTGGGATCCTCAGCCATACTCAACTGGAAGATCAATGTCCTTAATAGGAAGCTCAGGAGAAAAATTTAAATTGGATTGGGAGGTAATCACATCCAGATCAAGCAAGTTATACTTCATAACCTTATAATCCACATGCCCACTAACTCCAATCATTTACCCAGATCTTTGTATGAATATGCCATGGCAACCGACCTACAAAGAGGGTGTGTCTGCTTCTTACCTTCTACAAGATCTAAATAACATGTTATGGCCATATCCTCAGGGTTGGAAATAGCAATACAATTCCTGGATATTTTAAGACTAGACTGCTTGCAATGAAAACCTTAAGTATCTAAATGACAGGCTAGAGATAGGCCAATGGATATTTTAAGACTAGACTGCTTGCAATGAAAACCTTAAGTATCTAAATGACATGCTAGAGATAGGCCAGCATAGAAAAGCTTTCAACATGGCCAATGAACTCCATATAGATAATGATTAGGTTTATAGCTATCTAATAAGTATCGCATTATTAAACACAGTCTTCTTATATTTCTAATTAAGCAGATGAACAAGACCCTGAGCAACCAATTTCTTCAATGCAGAAGATAGCAACATTGCAAAAAGATCATCACTTACCAGTGGCATAAATAGTTTCATTTGGACTAATAATGCCATTTGGAGGGCGCATAAAGCAACTCTTTGGTGCTGTAGTTTGAAACTGAAAATGAAACAGATTGAGCATTGTCACGACCCTCAAATCACATCAAGGCACGTTATGCATCCTTGGCCATACCTTGAAGGCTACATTCGAGCGGCTCACATTTTTTATTTTTACAGCACTGGATACTTGTTTTCCTGGTTCATCTGTGTAGTGAAAAAATAACAGGGCAACCTTAAGTAGGGGCTCTAGAAATATTATGATCTGACCACAAGAAGATCAGGATAAGGTAGAAGAATGGTGAACGTATAGCATCACTAATCTCTAAGAACTCAATTATAATGTCAAAAACTTACATAGAAAAACGAGCTTGCGCTTAGGGTCAAGTCTGAGCCGGCGCCTATTGAGAAGAAATGCTCTTGCCACTGTGCGAAAACTTGATGATTCTCTACTATGACTACTTTCCTGTGCCGGCCGCGATTCAGCTCCAGCAAACTGCTGCTCTGCAGTTATCCTCTGCCACCACCGCATCCTATAAAACCCAACCCTGCTCTGCTACTATTCCTTTGCAGAAACAGAACTTCCAACAGATTTATATCGCCTGACGCTTCATCACATCCAGACTATTGATTACACAGTCAATCTCACCTGGGTTTATCGCATTAACAACCTAATTTTCGAGAAAACCCGATTTGCAACTGGGTACGACCAGAAACGAAAATCCTTTCATGGATATGCTAGAAATCTGAAAAAAAAAATGCCGATCGATTTCAAATCTGGATCTCAAGGTTCAGAATATGGGGGTTTAGCTGGAAGAGGGGATGTGAAGGGATAGGACAAGGCTAATTGAGGATTAGAAGACGGAAATGAGGGCCGGAAGCTTGCTCCCCATGGCTGAGTAAAACTAAAAATGCTGAAGTAAACGGAAAACAGAGCCCGTTAAGACGGCGTTAAGCCCCTACGTTTGACTTGGCCCAGCATTTAATATGGCCCTATATATTTTTCTTGGATGTTAGTGACCACTTTTTGACGCCGTCCGATCCGGTCGCAATCGGACGGCCAGACTGATTCGTCCCAATCAGGTTCAAAATTATGTTCCCATGGTCAGAAGAGAAAAAATAAAATAAAATGCATGTTTTCCTTTTCCAAACATTATTTACGGGGGTATAGAAATTGGGAAGCGCATTCCGAGGCCCACAACACTATTTGCGTATTTAGTTGCTTATGAAGAGGCGCAGACTGATAGCTTCCATCCGAACGGGTGCACATCGCCTCCGGATTGAGACAGGCCGATGGACCCGGGAGGCACACGAGGATAGGATCTGTCAGTGTTGCCAACAGGGAGCCATTGAAGATGAATGCCATACACTTCAGACCTGCCCAGCATTCAATCATATCCGAGCACGGTATGTTCAGTTAGTTGTGCATGGCTAGCCATTGCATGAGCTATTGAACACGACATCCGTGGGCTTGCTTGGCTCATATCTTCAAGAGGTGATGGATACACGGCCTCAACTGTGTCCACCGGTGCGGTATTGAATGGCACTATATTATTGTACAGTGTGCCAACATACTTATTACTGCCAAGGTTTTTCCCTCAAAAACCCTTCGGGGCGGTGGGGTTTTAATCCGGACAGTAACCGGCTTGCTGCTCTCTTTACTTAGGTCCCATAGGCCAATTGGTCTCTGTGGACAATAAAAAAATCTATTCTATTCTATTCTATTCTATTCCAGGGGTCATGTGACCGGCGTTAGCAAGGAGCAGGTCCTGGAATGGACGACCAGTTTTATCTCCCCATAACATGGAAGCTCAAATATACCTGTTAAATGCAAGTTTACCTGTCGAGCAGAATAGGAGAGCCTATTTCCATTCCGTAGACAGAATAGGCTCCCCAGTTTCCATGTTGTTGTGTGGCATGGAACCTGGGGAGCAGACTCCAGGGGGTCCTGCGACCGGCGGAGCCGGGAGCGGGTCCTAGAATCCTGCGACGCAGTTCCATGCCAACACAACAAGGAAACCTGGTCGCCCTTAAATTTTGCTTCTATTTTACCTGTTCGTGACCTGCAGAGCGGAATACAGCCCGCCGATTTCCAATCCGAAGTTGAATGATCGACCTGGTTTCCTTGTTGACTAGTGCATGCCATAATCAACCACTCTTCTTGTTCTATAAGCTACGGCTTCGCATGGACGTTAAAATCTTATATATCTATCTTCTTCTTAGAAATCTCGCATCGCCATGCTTGATTTGCATTCTTCGAAAAAGTGTCGAAGTCTCCGAACACCGACAAGAGTAGTGCGTCTGTAGATTAGAATTATTCAGCGTCAGCTTGAAGGTTGATAGTGACTCGAACGAACATTGCGGTGGTATATTGTTGGCAACACAACAAATATTAACAAAAGAAAAGTTGCTCAACGGACTTGCTAACCTTTGAAAATACACCCGTTGTCCTGAGCTTCTACAGTCTAGTAGTCACCAATGATTGTTGGTTACTTTAAAATAATGGTTATAGTGCTCTATTTCTTTTATTTTCAAATGAAGCAAAATGCACGAGTCTTTGCATTGGTTTATCATTTGTATAGCAATAAACAAGCCTATACCCTAACTTTTGACATTCTTTTAGTTAAGGCACCATAAAAGGTGAGCGGTGATGTTTCTTTATGTGCACGCACGAAAAGAATTAAGAACTCGTTTTCCTTTCTTCTTCTTTTTTTCTTCTTTTTTTTTTTTGGGAGATTGACTGCCTAGGAGGTAAAACATTTCTCTCTGGTGCCTGGCGATGTACCTGGCTTTCTTTGCCTTCAGGAAAGCTCAGAATTGTGTGATTGCATGAGGATGTAGAGCTGGATCCGTGACCTGGCAGAGACATCGTTTGAGTTCCTTACACTCAGCATCAAACCAGTGGCTTCGTAGGAAGGTTGTGGTGAGATTCGTCGCAGACGGCTTCTTCCAAAACACCTTTCTGCGAGTACGTCAATCAACTGGCCCGTCTGTTGCTCTAGCGTGGGGACCTTGCAGAAATCCTGCCAAGTCATCCATGAGCATCACGGCGGGGAGGATTTCTAGAGAATGCACATACCCAAATTTGTTTGAAGTTCAAATTAAAACACTTGTAATGAAATGTGTTGAATTAATCAAACAAGATAAAGATAGACAATTGACTAATTGAGTGAAAGAATGAATGACTAATCGGTGCCCAAAATGCTCCCCAAGTTGGTTGCTAAAAACGTTTTTTTAGTACTCATGAATTTGTGTCAATATTCGAATACCACTCTTTTTTCATGTTTCTTTTTTCCTCGAGCCAACATATATGGGGTAGATAAGAGATAACGCCCTGGCCAGAGGGTGTTATGGGAATAACATTCAAGGGGTTATGGCTATGGCCAAAATGGCAAGGGCGTGCGCGGGGGTGCATGCCCGAGCCATTTTGGCCATGGCCATAATGCCCGAGAATGTTATTCCCATTAACGCCCGAGGGCCAGAGCGTTATCACCCTTAACATCCTCCTCCAAGGCTTTTATGAGTGTTAGCTCTAGGGTGTTATGAACACCCTAAGGCGTTAAATGTTGTTTTAGGCCTAAAACCCAAGGAGGAGGGCAAGGTACAATATGCCTTTAAAAAAAGAACATTCATTGGTCTATAAGGTGTGCATTATGGTTCGTGCAAAGGCTTAATATGGGATCATCAACAGAGGGGTAGGGATTTTTGGTAACAGCTAAATGTGTGTACTTGGTTTTATTTACTCTTGGGTTTTTCTTTCTTTAGATGCAATCAACAATTGAAGCAGGATTTGCAATAGGAAGGAGCTCCACTATGGAAATGCCACCAAAAGAAGAAGAAAAAGAAATTTTTAACGTCCACGAGAACCCAAATCGGGTTATGGGACCGGTACAAGGAAGGGGGCCAAGGCCCAAACCAAAACTCGGGGCAAAGCCCCAGCACACGTTCACATCATCGTCAACAACAGATATAGAAGAGAAAACCAACAAAGAAAGTACTCAAATGGGTTTGCTTCTTGGTTTGGGGAAATTTCGGGGAACCCATGTAAGTCTCTGGACAGATTTGATTGGTGCAAGAGTCATGAAAGAACCCACAAAACAAAATATTCTATCTAGGCCCAGGCAGAGGACCGACTCAAATAAAACTCAAAGGAAGCTCAAGCGAAAGAGAACGGACTCTAAGACTTCTCAAAATACTCAAATCTCAAGCAAGAATCTAGATCAAACTCCAAAACATACGACGCCTTCCTAGACCTCAGACGATCATACGAAAGCATCCAACTCCAAGCCATCAAGTCAAAAAGTGCCAACTCATAACCAAAAAGCCAAACTAATCGAGAGGACAAAACTGACTAGGGAGGGTTACAGCCAAAGGGGAGCACACTACACCACTCAGGAATGCCAGCAACAGTATCCAACCTCATCCATCCAAATCAGACTACAAAAGGACCACCTGGGACTAGCTAGAAATATGTTTTATGTGAGAACCTTAAGTCTAATCCTTCTCTTGTCACCAATTCGGACCCTAATTGGTCCCAAAGAGCCTCGAGAGGCTAGAGGAAGTGGGACCTTCCCCCTCGAAAAAACATCACCATGGAAGACAACTATACTAAACATCAAAAAGATGATAGGGCACATTTTTTTAATTTTCTAATTATTATTATTTTATTTTAATTTAATATTTTTGGAGTGGGGCCCCCCCTCTCTCTTCGAGAGGTGAAGACGAAACAATCCAAAAGAACAAAGTAGGCAAAAAGGAAGGAAGAATAAGTGGGTGAGGGAGAAAGAACAGGGGAGGAGAAGAAAAAGGGGGGGGGGAGACAAAAACAGAAATGAAACAAGGCGAGAAAGCTTGACTCCAAAAGAAGAAACCACTGACCTAAAAGGGAAGAGTAAACTGGTGAGAAGACGCACCATGTCCCTATGACCAGATGGTGAGCTTGACTTGCCGAAATCTAACTACCTTCAGGTACCCCTACAAGACACAAGCTGCCCACGGGCCACAAGCCCCAGCCAACAGATTCCCAAAAAAACTTAGAATAACAAAATAGCCAAAATTTAGCGCTTCATACTAGCTTGCTTGCTTAACCTTTAATTTCGGACCTTATTTACACTTATTGCTTTCACTTAATTGCTTTTTGCCTTTTTGCTTTTTCAATGCTTTTTCAAAAAAGAAAATCAACTCACCCTCTTGCTCTTACCCCTTCACGCCTTCTTCTGGTGGGGCCGCAAAACCACTATGCGAATTTTCTTCTCCCTACGAGTGGGGGTTGCGCAACCACCTTACCTATTTTGTGAAAACATACCACAGCAAGTCGAGCCACCAAGCTACTCACATATCAATGGAGGTCAAAAAACTAAAAATGGGAAGAGAAAGAGAGGGAATCAATGGTACTTTCCAGGAGTCTAGCTATCCTGCCATGTGGAGAAGAAATAAAGGGAGAAACCATAAAAAGGGGAGGGATAAGAAATGAAAAAGGGGGGGGGGGAGGAGAGAGAAGAGAGGAAGAGGGAGGAGGGCCCCATATTTATTGTTTGCATTGAATTTTTTAGATTTTTATATTTTTATAAGGGAATGGAATGTCACAGCAAAACAAGGCTACCTAAGACAAACATCACCAACCTTTTGAGCGCATACCACCACGGAACCGAGGACAAGGTATTAGTGTAAACTACAATAAGAAAAAGTCATAAAGCTAAAAATGCAATGTAAATGTCCATAAAGCTAAAAGACGCATCGAGCTCCACCTCTGAAAAGGCTAAACAGAGTTAGGATCAAGAACAAAAAAAAAAGAAAGCAAGGAGCACAAACGCATGCAAGAAAGAAGAGCATCGACAAAGACTCCTAGACACAGACTTCTACCCAGACCGACCTAAGACTGACTCGAGCTCGAGATCTAACAAAACATAGACCAAAACCTTAATCTCCCGACCAGCAACAAAAAGCAAAGGAGGAACTGGGGGGGGCACTATTTATATGAACATATGTGGGCCAAAGGAGGACACGTAATAGGCCACAAAAAGGCATGCACAGCCCATGAGAGCTACATGCAGGAACATGCAAGGACATGCATCCTATGAACATGGACTTGAACATGCAAGCTCCTATCTACCATGCCATGCAAACCATCAAAAATGCATGCATGAGAGATCAACTACAAAAGGGGGACAAGGGCCATCTCCGGACTGCAGAGGCGGGGCTTTCCGCCACAAGTCGCCCTCTGGGAGGAGTACAAAAGTGCAGAATAGGGTGAAGCCTCGACAATTGCTGAAGCGATGAATCAGATGAAGATCCATCTTGGGGGAGTCCACTTCCATTTGACCTCATCTGGGGTGATCCACTTTTTTGCCCAATTTTGGGCTTTTCTTAGACTAGCTTCAGCACCCTGTTGTTGATCCAGTCAAATTGAGCTGTTGCTACAGTGACCAAGTGGGTCCATAATTCGACTAGAACCTCATTGAAGGCTTGTCTTTTTGCTCATGGTACTTACAGATGTAGCGCCTCCAGATGGCCCACAAGATATATGCACGGCAGATGTTCCGAATTTCAGCATTCTGAGGGTTCGTGATGGAATACTACTGCAGATTCATATCGATCCATGTGTGCTGACCATTTGGCCCCCATTGCCATCCCTTGAAGTCGTCATTCTTTATGTTTATTTCATTGATGTCCCTGTTGTTTGGGTTAGAGCACTCGATAGTTCCAAGTAGTGCCATTTCCCATGTGATCCCCATATTCACAACTGGATGAAGAAGGTGTTGAACAATGAACAGGCCTTTTGTCCAAATGATCTGGGCCTCTTCACATTCCCAAAAAACATGCTTGTGATCAGCCAGGATGTTGCACCACTGGCAGTCATATCCTTTGTATACGGGTTTGTAAATCATTGGAATTGCACTTTCATTGCCAATAAGCCATATCATTATTCTGACCTTTGTATGCCAGGTGTTTTTCCAGATTCTGTTGATGTAGCTAGACATCTCTGCGTCACTGAGGCCTCTGGATTCCAAGCGTTTGAATACTTTTGAGACTTGTCTATTGCGGATTGTAAGCAGGTTTCTTCCGAGCTTAGGAGTATACTCGAAGAAATCTACTTCCATAGCCCCCTATTTCCAACACCACTATTTTGGATCCCATTCCAACTCCTGAACTGGCATATTCCTAAAAAGGTAAAGGTGTACCTTCTGATTCTTTTCCAGAGACGGGTCCAAGATAGCTATTTTGTTTTTGAGATCAAGCACTCTGACAACAATGTGGTTACCTGCTGGGATAGGTGTCGGTTCAGGCACTAAGTGGAGATGGCTTCTCCCCTGATTATCAATTGGGAACCTGAACCCTTGGCCGTGGTGTAAATCAGATCTCCCCCATAACTCTCTTCCTTGTTCTGTATGAAGCATGCTCCAATTTTCATACAAGTTTGTCATATTTTCTGTCACAGATCTCCAAGCTGGGGCCATTGTTTGCATTAATATCTCCAAGTCTGTCAGGATCCTTTTTCTAGAGCAGGGGCCACATTTGGCTATTAAAGCCTCCAGAGTTTCCTCTTTAGTCTCCCTTATGATGGCGTGTAGGTCCCTTACCAGGCGGATTCCCCTCTGATGAAGCCACCTCCATCCCACCTTCCATTCATCCTCCCCTAAGGGTACCATTAAGGCAGATCAAGGGACTATGGAATAGTGGTTGCAGCCAGAATTGGTCTACAGATACATTGTTTGGGACAAAGGGCAGCATGGGTTTGAATTGTATCCATAGTTTTAGCAAACCAGCCGAGAATCCTTGAAGCCCTTTCCCTTTAATTTCACAGTCAGCAAATAGCCATTGGGGGTCTGCTGCCCATGCTACCCCCTTTCCCCTATCTGGTTTGATTTGTAATATTTTATTCCTGAGGAGGATCTTCCATGCCTGCAGCCCTGGGAGAAAGGCTCTGGCAAACAATTTAAAAACCAAGGCCTCAGCTTGCATAACAGGGTCAATTATTCCTAAGCCCCCTCTTTCTTTGGGAAGAATGAGGGAATCCCATGGAACCTTTCCTGCTGTTCTTCTAGCATCAGGGTCACCTTTCCATAAGAAGGTCCTAATTATGTGTGTTATCTCCCGTAGAGTCTTTGGGTCTACAATCCACCCACTTATTAAGAACCAAAGAGCACCTAGAACAATGTTGTTCACAATTGTAATTCTGGCTGGCAAATTCAGTTTTTTACCACTCCACTTGATCAGCTTGTTTTTTATGTTGGACACGATATGGCCATCATGGCCCATTTGGTCCAGTTCTGTCCCCACATAAAAGCCCAAGTATCTGCAAGTCTCTTGCCCCTTTAACCAGTTAAAGCCCATGTTATTTCCCCATGTGGGAGTAGGTAGTGTGGACATCCAGATGCCTGAAGATTTTGACCAGTTAATTGTTGCCCCGGAGGCCTCACAAAAGAGCTTTAGGTAGCAGCTCATTCTTTCTAAATTGCTACTGGAACCTTCAACAAACAGAGCCGTATCATCCGCAAACTCACTATCTAGAAGGGATGTGTCATGTCCGCTGATTTCCCTTAATGTTCCACCATTCATTGGCAGTTGCAAGCCATTTGGCCCTTCATTACTGTTCATATAATATCCGAGGGATTCGGCCATCAAAAGAAATAGAGAAGGTGCTAAAGGGCACCCATGTCTTACAGATCTGGAGAGAACGATTGAGTCACCAAGTACTCCATTGAGGAGGACCCGGCTTGTAGAGTTCCTGTAAAGCAAAGAGGCAGCAGTGACAAAGCATTCTGGAATGCCTAACTTTAGCATTACCTTTTCAAGAAACACCCAATCGGCTCGGTCGTATGCCTTTTCGAAGTCAAGGAGTATTATTGCCAGATTTTGTTTGGACACAGTTGCCCATTCTTGAGCAAGTCTCATGGTGATGACATTTTCGAAGATCAACCTTCCTTGAACAAAGCCAGTTTGAGCGTTCCTAACAATTTTTGGTAAAATTTCCCTTAGCCTGATTGCCAAGGCCTTTGCTACTATTTTATATGCCGTGTTCATCATGCTAATCGGTCTCCAATTCTTCAGTTCCATTGGGTCTCCTTTCTTGGGAACTAATGTGATACACCCTTCAAGAAAATCCGATTGCCATCTGCCTAGGGTTAGGGCTTCATTCCAAGAATCGAGTAGTGCTCGGCCAACCCATTCCTAATTAGCAATGAAGAAGGAAGGTGGCAGTCCATCGAGGCCTGGCCTCTTATCTTCACTTATCTCCTGGCAAGCAGCCCTCAGATCCCCTAATTGTAGGGGGGGCGCTAAGTAATTGCCTCATGGCATCAGTTGTTACTGCTAGAATTTTAGAGAGCACTCTGTCCGTGGCCTGCAACCTTTGAGCATCCAAGGGCTCCGCTGTGAACAAGGTGGAGTAATAATGCGACACCATGATATGCATGTCTTTGTGATTGCTAATAATCTGGCCTGCTGCATTCTTTAGTCCCAAGATTGGGGGTGCTTTTGCTTTTCCCTTTAAGGCTCTGTAGTGCTCCTTTGTTAGCCCTCTTTCATTTCATAACCATGCCACGTTCCCCTTGTCAATATTGTTGAGGATTTTCCTCTCCTCTAATTCCAAGAGTTCATTGCTTAGTCTTGCTTGGTGGCCAAGAGCCCAAGCATTACCCGGGTTCTTTGCTGCAATCACTTTGGCTGCCCTCAAGTTGGTACGTAAAGCTCTAATTTTTCCAAAACTTCTGTCCTTTTCCCTTTTTTGTAAGTCTCTGGCCCTGCTAGCAGCCCATTGTAAAGCTATCAAGAGGTTTTTATCCTGCTGCTCATTCCAGAAATCATTGGAGTTATCAGATAGCTCTACACCAGTTGCCACAGATGTTCTAATCGATGGCAGTCTTTTAGGTCCCTCTCTTTCTTTGACCTTGATGTGTAACATGACAGGTCGGTGGTCCGAGAAGTCTGGAAAGTCCACGTTTACATTAAGCGCTCCTCCTTTGTCAATGAACCAATCAGTGGCATAGTACCTATCAAGCCTCTCATGCACGCTGCTAGCATTGGATTTCCACGTGAAGAAGGGGAGATGCTGGGTGAAGTTGTCACAGAGGAAGCAATCTAAAACTGCCAAGGAGAACCTGAAATCATTCCAAGCTTGCTGCTCTTGATTCGTGGTAGAGATTATGGCAGATCCATTGATTCTATCTGCTAGGTCCTCTATGAAGTTGAAGTCTCCTGTTATTATTATGCCATCCAAATCTCGAGGAATCAAGGGCAACAAAGCTTCCCAAAACCTAGCCCTATCCCCCGGGGTGTGGGGGGCGTAGATGTTAATAATTGCAACTGTTCCTTCACCTATCTTGATGGTGACCATCTCGAGTGGCTCAGTATCTTGCTTTCCCATCTGGAGCCTACCACCATGAGAGTACCGTCTCCTGGTCTCACATTTATTATAACTGCTGGGTTCCAAAAGTGAATTCCAGATGCTATCTTCCTCCTCTCATTTGGGTTCAAAATCTTTGTTTCTTGCATGCATAAAAGATCAAAACTACCTCTTAAATCCTCCAACTCTTTTAAGTGGAATTTCAATCTTTGCAACTTGTTAAGTCTCAAGTCGGGGCTGCTCGTGCCCTCGACATTCCATGACAGAATATTTAGATTAGACATTCAGGGATTTTCCTCCCTCCCTCCCTCCCCCCCCCCCAAATGATGTGTTTCGACCCAATGGCGCCCCTCGTGAGGCTTCCCTAACTCATTTCTCCTTGTACATGCCACCAAGCATCTTTTCCTTCTATTATTCTGAACTTCCTGGTACTTGTATTAAAAAGAATTCTCCTCCCAACCTGTATTGACCCTTATGGTGCTGATGATTCTTTTCTCCCACGTTTCCTTTTCTTTTGCAGGCCAGAAATCAGGGAATCTGTTATCTTTCTCTTGGACCAGACACTTTCGTTTCCCATCTGTTTCACAAGTGATTGTATTTATAATCTTGCCATCTCCTTCAATTTGTGATGTATCAGTATTGAAGTTTCCAACCAAGTTATTTTCTTTGTTTCCCCCACTCTCTGATAAGTGTTTCTGCTGCCCCTGTTCGGGCATACCCCCCTTTGCTTTTTCGGCCTACTGATCCATGCAGGTTACATGTTGCTGCCCCATGTCCATCCCTCCAACTAGTTGTTGTGGTTTACTCCCTATTTCAATAGCATTTGCCCCTGTAGCTAGGGTCCCAATTCCATTGTTTGAGCTGATTTGGCTCTTGAGTTGTAGAGCCACCTTGAGGTTGTTCATGCATGAAGAAACCATAGGATTATCCCTTGTGATAGAGGCCTTATGAGTGTTAAGTAGGGTTTGGGGAGCCATTGGGATGGGCCCATTTTCAGCTGGTATGCCCCCTTTTTGAAACTCAGAAGCTGCTGCCTCTGAAACTACGAGCTGCTGCTCTTCCCTATCCATTTCCTTTGCTACTTCATCTAGATCAGCTTGGAAAGAGTTATATCTGTTATGTATGTCACTGAATTCTTGCTGTTGCCATTGTCTGAATCTTGAGGGGCTTCTAAAAGGATCAGCGTAAGGCATTTTTTTATGAGTGACTTGGGTGTGGGTCCATCCCTCGTTGTTGACTGGGGCTGTAGTTATATTCAAGTTAAAGCTCCTCCTTTGTTTCAAAGCTTCAATCTTGGCTGCTAGCTTGGGGCAGTCCCTCTTTCAATGACCTCGATCTTTGCAATAGTTACACAAAGCCCCTATTTCGATGGTTTCAATGCCAATTTCCCTTTTGCCAATTATCATGATTTTGGGAATGTCCTTCAAGCTTTTGACTAACATAGAAACTTTTGGCTTCCCTCTGACCCCGGGATGTGCAATGGTCTCCAACCCCATGAGCACCCCCCCAAAAGAGCTTAGAGCTCTGTTCAACATTGCAGGAATTCTCATTTCACCTGGGAGGTTAGAGAGCAAGAGCTGGACCTCCTTGACATCCCCCAGGATTTCTGTTCCTAAGGTAGGAATGAAGTCCCCCGTCCAGGATATTACGTACCCCCTTGTGCCCTTATCATCTTCAAGCTTCTTCTTTTTCAACAACGTTTCTGGGCCATGGCTGCTGCTTAGAACAAACTCAAACCATCCATCTCCCATTGCCGTGCATCTGGTTCCAGAGATTTCAGTTTGAGATTTAGCTTGTCACCTTAAGAAACGCAGGAAAAGTTCATGCTAGATATAGCCATTTTCCTTGTGTTTTTCGACGGATACGTACATATATAACATACTAAACCATTGAAAGTAGCATTTGTGACATCAAAAAATTGAACCGTTGAACTTAAACCCCCCCAGACCCCCCAGTTGTGTTTGCTGATATTCGTGCAGGGCGTCCATCGGTAGGCTCGGACCATTGGATGTCGATTTCGGCCGATCTTGGTCATCGTTAAGCTCGACTCATTTTTTAGCAAGTTTTAATTAAGTATCAGTTTCAAATACGACAAATACGACACAAAACCAAAGGTTGCGATATGCATTATCTACATATATGTGTGTATGTGTTTGCGGGTCCTCGCCAACCGTTGGACGCCCTGCACGAATAGCAGCAAAAACATCTGGGGGGTCTGGGGGGTTTAAGTTTAATGGTTCAATTTTTTGATGTCACAAATGCTACTTTCAATGGTTTAATATGTCATGGAATGTGACGGAATGTGTATGAAAATTTTGGGGGACCCCCTCGGGGCCAAATGATTGACTTTGCAACATGAAAAACAATGTATTACAAATGGAATTGTTAAAAATGGAATTTGCAATAAGTATGATCTTTTACTTACTTGCAGTGATGATAAAAATATTTAGTAGTAAACTTGAATTTGAAATAAATAATTCAACAGATCGATACCTAGTCAAACTTTTGCCCAAGCTTGGCCTACATGTCGTACTTAAAGTGTGACGCTCCCTGCTACATATACGATGCTCCATCGTATACTTTGCCGAGAATTCCCCATCAGATGGCCGAACCATC
>JAANSK020074576.1:0-16643 GCA_011763485.2 Isoetes engelmannii | reverse complement strand
AATTTTAGGGAATCTTTGGAATATTCCCTCTAGTTCCCGTTTCAAGCAAATTTTCCCGTTTCATTTTAAACATTGTTTACAAAGTTCCATGTGCCATGCTATATGATGGTGTCGTCTGTGCATTACACCAGTGGTGTTGGAATGTATAGACTAGGTGCACATGTTTCAGGTGTAACGTTGCCATAAAACATTTGTCCTTGACCGAGTCCTAGACCGAGAATTATGCTATAATTGACGTTCTACTTACCAGCTATGGACTATTAAATTATGTATTATTGATTATTAAATTATGTACTCTTGGTCTGGCTGTTAGGAAAGTGGTATACAGGCATGTCAAAACAATGTTCATGTTGTTGCCGCAATTCAAGGAAGATCAAAAAGGGTTTATGGTCTCCCCAAGAGGATGAGAAATTGAGGGATTACATAACCAACAATGGAGTAAAGAGCTGGACCCTTGTGCCACTGGAAGCTGGTAACAGACTGACCTAAATTTTTCGAATCACAAAAGGCTTTAAGGTTATACAACATAGATAGATAGATAGATACATAGAGTTTGTATCGTCCACGGAGACCAAATTGGCCATACTAATAATAAACTAATACAATGCTTCAGGATTGGACCGATGTGGCAAGAGCTGCAGAATGAGATGGCTCAACTACCTCAGACCTGGCATCAAAAGAGGCGAATTCTCTCTTCAAGAACAACAGCTAATCTTCCAGCTTCAATCTGCTTATGGAAACAGGTAAAAATGTTTGGATTTATAAACCCACTTGGCCTATTTTCAATTTGCTCTTATGCAGCTACAACTGTAGATGGTCTTGGATAGCTAAATTCATACCTGGACGCACTGACAACGAGGTCAAGAATTTTTGGAATGCACGTAGGCCCTGCAAAGATGGAGGTCCAGATTCTTCTTCCTACATTTCGCCTTATAGATTGGCAGCTCCCTTTCTGCTTGAAAACTGCAGCAATATGGATGAATCTGAAACCAATAAAGAAGAAATTGTGCCAGAAGCTTCTAGTTGCAGAGATATGGAGCCAAACATCGGATGCATAGATGACACGCTATTTTATGATGTTGTACTAAAGGATTCTATGGATTTGGACCGCATGTTCCAACAAATTCCTTAAAATGTCAAGATCAGCACTTGTTGTCTTGCTCTGTGATGATAAAAAAAGAACTTCCAATAGATTCTTTTTGGTGATAGATAAATAGATGTATTGGATTTTGAGTCTAAGTACGTTATTTTCCCTATCTATTGGTTTCAATAAAAGGTGTTTTGTCCTAGTTCTTGTAACTGTATACCCTTAGAAAAAATGTTATAAATGCATAACCTAACCTATTCTTGCTTTTGATGGGAGGGCTTGGCTTTCTTGCAATTCTAGCCTATCCATGATGAAAAGTCATGATGATAAGTCACATGAGTCAAATTTGACGCTGTCTTGCAACTGCTCGTTGGATCTTCAATTAGACTTTTTAGATCTATGGCCCAGAAAATAAGAAGATGCCCTGAAAATTGGAGGATACTAACAGACTGTGCACAGAAATAGGAATCGCCTTATAGCCATTTTCAGCATGGTGCAGACACAAATGCAGCCAAAATGCAGAAGACTTTGGCAGGTGATCATTTCTAGCTATCAGACCGGAAGCAATGTGAGTTTGAGTTCACCTTCAAATGGAAAAGTGTGTCTTTAAGAGGAATAGAAACACTAGAACTATCCCGAGCTAAGACAATGAACGAGACCAATTTAGGAACTGGTATGTTACTTCAGATGCTTTACATGCAATTGAATTTTCCACCTTGTAGAATTTAAAATGTAGATGAAGTAGGTGTTCAAGCTGGTAAGTTAAATGCCATAAAGAATGTGGTACAAAAGGGAAAGAGAAATGTGCATGAGGTAGTCATGTAAAACAGGGAATCTGTCATCACTTTGGTATGTCTCAATGTTGAGGGAGTAACCAACTATAGCATATACCAACTATAGCATATTCAAATGCTATAGTAGGCACCACATAAGTGGTCTAATATGCATGGGACTAAATTGTTGGAATAATTAGTTCATTATTTTGTCCACTGTATTTGTGAACCACTGTCCCATACGCACTAGTCAAAATTAAAATTGGCCCATTGTGCCATATGTACTTTTCAAATGTAAAATTGGCCCAATGTACAAGAACCTAAGTATTGGATCCATTGCACCTAATAGTGTACAAATAAAAGTGTGGAAATATGTCCTAAATAACTTCCGTGTAGATTTATTCTTAGGATAGTAGGACCCTTTCTACATCTCTATTCCTATGGGAGGAGGAGGAGGAGGAGGAGGAGGAGGAGGAGGAGCTTTCATGGGTCGTTCTAACACCAAATGGTACACTGAGTCAGACCATGAAAATTCTATGTGCTTTTTTAGAATGGTAGGGGCATTCTAATAGTATCATGTCTATGAAGGATAGCCGCCAAAATACACTTGATGATCCAATGAGTATCAAAGCATTTGTTAAGGAGAGCTTTCAAGCTCAATTCAGAGAAGAGCCTCTTCCGCCATCGTATCAATCTCAAATCTCTCAGTGGTTGACCAAGATTGACTGGGCTGATAAGATTACTGCGGATGACAATTGAAGGAAATAGAGGTATATAAAATACTATGATCTTTGACTTATGGTAAGCCTCTTGGCCCTGATGGCTTTCCTCCTAAAGATGCCCTTGGTTTTGACTTTTTGAAAGGTGTTGGGGGGGGGGGGGCTTGGTCCTCACATTACATTTTAACTGCAGGTTTAATCACTTTGGTTCTGAAAGTCTCCAGACTCCAATCAATTGGAGAGTGACGACCCATAGCACTAACATATGTCTTGTACAAGGTAGTTGTTTTTGTTAATATTCATGGATTTCGTGCGACCTTGACCATCATTAGGCGGGAGTCATTTTCTAGCAAGTTTTAGTTAACCCTCAGTTTGGAATACGGAATTATTGCAAAGGCTGTGACACACATTGTATACATGCACGTGCCTATGTATTTGGAGCTCCTTGCCTTTCCGGACGCCCTGCACGAAAGCACCATTTGGAAAAAATTTAAGTCATGTCAATACCAAAAAAAAATTTCGTGTGCCTTAAATAGAGCCCTAATGACGTTCCAATCTTGGGTTGTCCCTTTTTGGGGTAGTTTGGCCTGGTTAACTCACGTGCAACGAGTGTCTTGTCTCGCCACTCGAGAAACTCATTGCCACAATAAAATGCAGGAATTAGCGGTTGTTCATTTTTTTTCAAACAAGGCACCATTCTATAATGAGGTTTTGGAACACACTAAGAATCTCATTGGCAATACAAAATGCGAGAAATTTGAAGACATTAACTTATACAAACGTTGGATCATTATATTAATATGGGTTCTTCGATTAGACAAAGTGCAAGTCTGCACCGTCTTTTACATCAACACTAACCATATTATAGAGCGATTTACAGTGGCCTTCAAGACCATGGGGGTCGAAGGGACCATGGTGGCCAAGCTATCACATTGATTTACACCAATTTCACAGAGTGACCACCTAATAAGAACAACGTGCAGAGCACCCTTAGACCTGTTCCATGCCACGGAAGCAACTTGACGATGGAAAAAAGAACTGTACGGGGAGGTCCTTCATGGGCCAGGCATGTCGAGAAAGGTTGCAGAGTCTTTCTCGACTCACAAGTCGAGAAAGACAGTGCTGAGAGGAAAAACTGGGTGTGAGGGTCTTTCTCGCCTCGTGAGTCAAGAAAGGTGGCTGAAGGTGAAAAAGAGGGGTTTAAGGGTCAGCGAGAAAGATAGTGAAGAGAGGAAAAACTGGGTGTGAGGGCCTTTCTCGCCTTGCGAGTCAAGAAAGGTAGCTGAAGGTGAAAAGAGGGGTTTAAGGGTCTTTCTCGACTCGCGAGTCGAGAAAGACAGTGCAGAGAAGAAAAATTGGGTGTGAGGGCCTTTCTCGCCTTGTCGAGAAATGCAGCTGAAGGTGAAAAAGAGGGGTTTAAGGGGATTTCTCGACTCGTGAGTCGAGAAAGACAGTGCAGAGAGGAAAAATTGGGTCTGAGAGCCTTTCTCGCCTCGCAAGCCGAGAAAGGCAGCTGAAGGTGAAAACGAGGGATTTAAGGGTCTCTCTCGACTCGCGAGTCGAGAAAGACAGTGCAGAGAGGAAAAACTGAGTATGAGGGCCTTTCCCGCCTCTCGAGTCAAGAAAGGCAGTTGAAGGTCAAAAAGAGGGGTTTAAGGGTCTTTCTCGACTCGCGAGTCGAGAAAAACAGTGCAGAAGAGCAAGGTGCAAGGTGCAAGGGAAAGAGAGGGCCAAACATTCTATGAACATAAGCATGTTTGTGTAGAATAGCAGCTGGAACACACAAAAAAATGACTAACATTAGAGATAGAAGAAGAAGAACTAACCATAATTATACAACCTTTGTGCCTGCCTAGGCAATTTCCACCTAAGCTACAAAAGGACCAATATGGCTACAAAAATAAAAAAGGCTATGCAAATAGACAAAAGAAGATACTATAGTATTTTTCGAAGCATCCTATGGAAAAGTAGTTTCTATTTTAAAAGCTTGCTATAGAGACAAAAGGGGAAAAGGAAAAAGAAAAAATTGCACCCTTGCTATGGTGTAAGCCCCGTGCAATATTTTACATGAGAAACAACAAAGGTCTAAGGGAACTCCTAATAAAGAAAAACAATAATTGCACCCTTGCTATGGTGTAGAACCGTTGCAAAATTTTACACATGAGAAACAACAAAGGTAGATGGGCAATCCAAATAAAAGAAAACAACTAGTATAATGACCTAAAATAGTTACAACTCTAATATTTAATACAATAGAAAAAACTTCCCTTTTCCTTTTCTACGAAGCTAGTACCCCGTTATTTTTTCTCCCTTAATCTTTAAAATTTGAATTTGGGTATATGCCTTTGAGACTACTCCTTTCCACGTGTCTCTAATCCCCTAAAGCTAGTACCCCGCTATTTTTCCCCCAATCTTAGAAGTTTGAATTTGGTACATACCTACCTTTGAGACTTCTATTTTCCGTAGTGTCCCTAATCCCCTTCTTCCGGTTCCACAGCCATTCCGGCTCTGAGATGCTCGATCCGGCCAATCCATTCGGCAAGCCCAACAGCCATGGGCAGATCTTTGGGCGTAAAACTATGGCGATTTCTTTGGAGCTAAAGTGAACGGCATAGCAGAAATGGTAGGAGGTATGCATTTCCATCCTAGGGTAAGGAGCGGAGCAAAACAGAGGAGAAGCGGTTCTTTTGGACACTTCGAGTAGGTTGTGCACTACCTCTATCTTCCAAGCAAGGGCTTTATACGTGGATAAACCAGCTCCAAGAGCCCTAATCTATGTCGGATCAAGAATGGTATGCATTTCCATCATAGGATAAGGAGCGGAGCAGAGCAGAAGCGGCTCATTTTGGTGACTTCTGGCAGGCTGTGCACTGTCTCTATCCTTCCAAGCAGCGACTTTATATGTGAAAAAGCCCGCTCCAAGAGCTGCAGATATTCAAGGTATTCTGATTCTGATTCTGATTCTGATTCTGATTCTGAAGGTTATGAAAGTAGTGTAAAACCCTGAAGATTTCGATCAAGGTATTCTGATTCTGATTCTGAAGGTTATGAAAGTAGTGTAAAACCCTGAAGATTTCGATCTCCTTATCTTTGATCTGTAGCTCTTGTTGAGTTAATCAATTGCCTTGAAACCCTGATGAAGTCGTTGGCTGTGACCTTAAGCACCTGTGTCAGACCTCTTGATCCATGTATTGATCTTCCAGAGGACGCGTCCTCCTTGCTCGGTCGTGGCCAGACTCCCTAAAGATGCGTTTGGCTTGCTTGGCCGTGAACAAGCTGTTCAGGCATGAGTTCGACCTACAGGCCACCGTTAATACCAGACCCTTGAAGGATTTCGTGATCTCTATTTAATTGCTGGGCGACCTTAGCTGATGCTGAAGAGATACCTTGCAGATAGGGATATGGCCCGTTTGATCTGGGCAAGGCAAGACCGGAAAAGCCTCCTTTTATACAGAAAAAAGAAATCCGAGAGTCCATGCCTTTCTGTAATCATATTACTTGGAATATTTTTTTGGAATATTTTTTCTATCCAGGGAGTTCTGTGGGGCGATGGCTTCTTGACTACTGGGTCGAGAAAGCCCAGAGAGTTTTGTGTGGCCCTAAGTAATATTAGTTTAATTAATTAATTTTATTCAATTTAATTAAATTATTAATATTATAATTTTTAATTTTCATTTTCATATTCAATCCCACTCTCTCAACTTTTCAACTCTACTAATTTGTTTTCATTTTGATTTTCTTCCCCTCTGTGCCCCCTTCTTCCTTTGTCCAATCCCCTTACCCCTTCCATTTTCCTTCTTGTTCCTTTCCCCTCCCACCCCCTTGAAGCCTTGCCCCTTTTGCCCATTCCCCTTTTGCCTTTACCCCTCCAATTTTGCCCCTTTGATGGCTCTCTTGCCTCTGCCCCTTTGCCTCTTCCCTTTGCCCCTTTTCAACATGTTATTTGTAAATTTTTTGAATTTTCTCGGATTGTATTCTGTAAATATGTTTCCATGCAAAACTTTATTTTTTCAACTAGCAAGTTTTTTGGATTTAGCTACGAGTTAGTTTGTTGTATGAGTCCCAAACACAAGAATACTTCCCATTTTTTTTTCAAATGGTGCTTACGAATATCAGCAAAAACAATTGGGGGGTTCTGTGTGGGATTTAATTCAATGCTTGAATTAAAAAACATTTGAGATGTTATTTTCAAATGGTTTAATGTGTAGTGTTAATATATTATTATTATTATTATTATTATTATTATTATTATTATTATTAATACAATTATTAATGGAATATATATGGGTCCAAAACCCCAAAGGGTTGTTTTGTTTGGGAGGTAAAAGGGATATGGTACATGGACATGGAATGACATAAATAAGAACAAGCATGTAGCATAGCATGAATGTGAACTGAGAAAGTCTAAAACTTTATGCCCCCTCGGAGCCATGAATCTGCATCATCCCCCGTTGTGTTCTCCCCAGTGAACACCTCTCTCTTGGTGTCTTTCAACACCTTTTCTATAGCCTTCTCAGCTTCACTCTTCTGCTGAGCTGCATTCTATTGCAGAGATTGTTGAATTGATTGCAGGATACTTGTGACATGCTGGAGCACCATCAGATCCATCTCCTCCTGCACCACTGGCACCACCAGCATCCATGATCTCTTTCTATTCTGCATAACAAATAAGCATCATTAACCAACCACCTCAAGATCTTTAATGTAGGCTCAAATCCTTCTAGGTCAACCATGCTTTGATACCAACTGTGACGGGCCTGCTAAGCTAGCCTCTCCGAGGTAGCTTATGATCCTGCCTTAGCCTTGGTATTGCAATTATTTAAGTATATGCGTGGTGGTTGGATATCTTTAATGATGCAATGCAATACCCTTGAACAACTTGAGGTAAAGAATTTAATCGTATTCACTTCCAAAAATCAAGGATACGTAACTTGATTGCTATAGGCTATCACTCAAGTACATCAATAGGAAACATGAGTCTAAATGCCATATACAGCCAAATAGTTATTAACATCTCAAATACATCATAAGCCTTACTAAAGACACACACAAGTTCTCTAAAACTAGGCTGCAACTCAATTGCGCCCTTCAGCTGCTCTGCTACACTTTGCTGCTTTCGGAGTTGCTTACATCATGAACACGTGAGGTTAGTCTTAAAGACTAAGTGGGGGTTTGAGGCATTCGAGAAACAAGAATTACAAAATATGGCCCAAAACATAGAGAGATTAATCATCATTCTCTTACCGTCGGGTCCCACTGCATGACCAATCAACTAGATTAGTATACAAATGCAGACAACAATATTATACCTCAATCTTAATATTACGGGCTTGACAAAGCAATCTAACATGCTTCAGAGAACCATTTCATAGCATACAGTGGCTACTCCGGTTCTATAATGCCACCCGGGCTAATCAGGCCCTGCAGCCAATACGGGCGGGGTTAGCCTCATGTGTACACACCCTTCCACGCTACGTCCAACACTGAAGGACCACTTTTTGCCATGCAGTGCGACAATGAATCCAAGCCAGGATAACATTGCCCGATGTCAATCACATTCACAACCGCAAGTCCAAGCCACCGCAAAGGACTTCGGCCTCGGAGACTATGCACTCATGCTTCATACACATAATGCCATTGCATCACATCCATAGATAATTATATTTTCTGGCACTCACATGCAATTTCCATACAGTCCCTATTGCACCATTCACAGCCATTTCATGCAGATCACAACAAGATCTTTATTTATGATGCACGAGTATCTAGGGACTTGTAACCATGGCATATGACAACAAAACATATCCAACCCTAATTCCGACAAGTGACAAGTGCATGCATTTCCATCACATATGTTTCCATACATTCACAATTAGTAGGGGTTTGTTTATTCAGGCTAATTATTAGCCTCACAGCTACTGGGTACCCCCAGGTACCTCTCCCCGGGTCACATGCCATCCAGGCAAGGCCCTTAGATTAATTACTGCCTTTCTCCCCATAGAGAAGACATCCTTCTTTTATTATTTATTTGTAATGCCCTTTAGCTAAAGAAGTAATTTATTCACTTAAAAATCCGTTTTGCTTGCCTAAGGGTACATTCGCACCAGCAGTTAAGTTAAGTTAAATTATGGTTTTTAACAGAATTTACATTCGCACCACTAGTTAAATTTACCTTTTAGTTAAGAATTAGGTAATTTTTTTAACCAAAAACGCTAACTAAACTTGTCTTTGCACTATGATCAGTTAAGTTTATGATCAGTTAAGTTAGCAAAATGAACTAGAAGTTAACTAAAATATAAAATAGCACTAAAAGCTAAAGTGACCTCGTAGAGGTCACCTGAAGTTTAGTTAAATGTGCTTATGATTTTATATGCTTTTGTGTAACAGACCCATGGGAGACCGCTCAAGTAGATCTTGGTGTGGTGTTTCCTGATACCACCATAAGAGGGTGGGATGGATTTCTCATAAACATCCGGATGTTTTGGCCAGAGTGGTTAAGGAACATTACAGTTGGTATCAGAGCAGGGCTCGAGTTCGAGTCTCCATGGGAGCATATGTATGACTTGGATACCGTTGGATGATATGGCCTTGGCTTGGTCTTGGACACCATTGTATGGTGTGGTTTGTGGTCTTGCGATGCTCGAGGACGAGCATAGTTAGTGGGAGGGATTGTAACGGACCCATGGGAGACCGCTCAAGTAGATCTTGGTGTGGCATTTCCTGATACCACCGTAAGAGGGTGGGATGGGTTTCCCATAAACATCCGGATGTTTTGGCCAGTTGGTTAGGCCGGGATTTTCCAAGTTATCCCCAATGGTTATTATTGTATAAGTTCTATATTCTTTACCTTTTAGCAACTGGCCGAAACCTAACATTGGCTGCAATTCAGCTTCCCGAACAGCCCAAAGCAGCATCAATTCCACTCCAATCGGCCTCGCAGAGGGCATCACAGAGCATGTCGGCCTTGCCCTAGGCAAATCGACTAGTTTTCAAGCCATTCTAGGGATTTTTTGGCAAATCGGTTGCATCTGTGGCAACCAAAAACTTGCTTCCATCATCCTTTTTTCCAACTAATTCTTCTTCCTTTTACTAATTTCGGCCCTTACCTCAGGCAAATAGGCATGTCTGGAAGGCTTCCACTTCAATCCAATCCTGGATAGACGATTTTCTTGTGGCAACCTTATACTATTGCCACAACATCCAAATCCCTAAGATGCTTCTTCTTGGACCATTTCGACCACATATAAGCTCTCCATAAGCATCCATGTGGTCTTCAGGATCCAATCATCCATAGCCTCAAGCCTGATTTGCCATCACCGGCATGCCCTATTACCATACCCAATACATCTCTCTTCTTCTACTCTTATTCTAGATTTACAAAAAGCTTAAGCTTACATTGCAGGCTCTCAGCTAACCATCCTGTAATCAATTTACTTAAAGAAACAAGAGTACAAGCAATTTCTATTCCATCATATCCAAGCAATTTCTATTCCATCATATCCAAGCTTTCACATAATTCAAAGCAATATCCATCCCCTGATGTAAGCACCACCCACTGTGATTTGATCAGAGATCCTCTGCTTGCCTGCGTCAAAACTCCAATCTGCTTCACTCCAACAAGCCTTCTCTTTTCTCCTTGCTGTGCACGAAACCCCAAGCCTTCTCTATTGTTTCAGTTTGATACTTCTCCTGTATAAAATTGCTATACATATTATGTATGTATTTTGCATGAATGACTAAATGCTCCAAAAACTTCTCCGGTATAAAATTGCTATACATACTATGTATGTATTTTGCATTAATGATTAAATGCTCAAAAATATTCTCATTAATAATCATGCCAATATCAATAATCAATGCAACACTTACATGTACACGCCTGCCAACACGCCAGGCTTGTCACACTGGGAAATTTTTACTTTGCTTCCTTCTACTGCTCCTTAGAGTAAAATACCTATAGTGCTTTCCTCTGAAAAATTTTCATGTGTGCATGATGTGGTAACGGTCTTAATTCCACTTCCAAATGGATGCTGGCGTCATAGATCCGTGTTAATCATCACTCACCAGCAGTCAATAAAAAATAGCTCTAGGTACTTTTAGTCTTTATCACACTGATGTTTCTATGGCAATATTGTTTTGCAAAAGATTTTGAAGCCACTAAACCATCTTAGTTAATTTTCTAATATGTTCTTGGATTCATTTACATGTTGCTCTACTCCATGTACATGTGCTTGCGGCGATATTTACACAGATTGTCTATTTGCACTGAGTCAAGAACCCTCTTGCTTATTGATGGAGCTGTTTTGTTATGCTCAAAAGTTTTGAGGGATGACTGGCTGCAACAGATTAACCTACAGTAGAGTTGACTTATTGAAACAATGCAGATGTTGGTGCATGGTTAAGAGGCCTATTTTAAACCATATAGTAAGTATGAACAAGTGCCTTTGCTGATGTGTTGCTTTTTGTAAAAACATAGCCTAGAATGACGAGGACCAAACCAAGTGCTATTATCCCAGCACTTGGTAATGATATGATTGGGAGCTATTATTCAAAATTTAATGTTCCTTGCTTACAGAGAAAATTTTAGCTATTGTACGCTGATCTATTTCTTGACAAAAATTGGGCCAGAGTGCCCATTGATTAGTGTGTGGCACTGTACTTGAATACTATGCTAGAGTAAGCCATAAAGGCTCTTGGACTAGACTACTATTTTTTTCTGTCTTGCTTGATATAATTCTTCGCGCTTTACTTTTCTCTATGGCGGTGCCTTGTCAAGATCTTGACCAAACGGTTTTCTTGGCCACACATACACTTTATCGTTGCGCAACAATTTGTAGCACATGTTTGTAATCCAAGTTCCATTTTAATTTTCCATCACCTCAAAGTTTTGCCAAAGGCAACCAAAGATATAACCAACTCTCAACTTCTTCTTTTGAAGGTAACGAGATAACTCTCAATTTATACATCTTGATATGTTTATCAAGAAATGGATACAAAATTATTACCATCCTACCATTAACCATGTGTAAGACACTCAACCTTTTGTACGAATCTATACTTTAAACTTTAGAGGTTACAACATTACACAAACAACAATCACTCCTCTCTAATGTTACAACATTACACAATCAATATTTGACTGATATTTGACATATGTTTTTACCATCTTAACAGCTTACATTCAGTTTTACACATTACAATATTATGCAAACAAAGTTTAACTCAATAATTGGATTTTAGCAGTTTCTTACCAAGATGTCCATGAGTAATTAGAAACATACAATATTTTCGCGAAAAGCCCGTTCCAAGAAAAGGAGTTGGCAATTTTTATGTATGCCATGGCTATGATTTTGGTATGCTCAATGTACGTCTATATCCATGCTCACACTATGTAGATCGCCTTCTAAAATGGTTGGATCATGTCCCATGAGATGCGCTTCATTTTCTACAACATGATTTGTTAGATTTCTATTGTGATGATTTTGAGACCACATGGTATGATTGCAACCCAAGGTGGTGGAAAAACAGTTACTCATAGGAACAAGTCAATAGCTTTTCCCTCTATGTTGCTACTTTTTACTTGCAAGTGAGGCTAATTAATCATTCAGATGTGGAGAGCCTTTTGTTATCTTATCTTTGTGCGTTGAAAATTCAAGCGGATTTTGTGTTGGATCTCTCAGATATCAATTTCATGCATGCTATAGAAGCCAATGAACTATGATTGAGAGGCTAGTGATACTCTGCCTATTTTAAAATAAACTTACTCCTGGTCAACTGTAGTGGTATGGGCACAAATTAGTTTGGAAAATATATTCAGACTGGTGTCGTTCATACATTTCAATTCCCTTCTTCATAATTCATTTGGGTTGAATTCTTGCATTGGTTACATCAATAAGAAATATGTAGCCACCACATATGCTTTGGAACTACAAAGCCTAGCTCAACCCAAAGGGCTCTTATGTCGGAAATGCCGGCAAAGACTATCAAACTACATTACCCTGTTCAAGGCAATAAGAATTTTCTCTTTGTAACCACAAAGTTATATGCTTGTCCAATATTGTATATTGGTTGTTGCACACATTTTACAAAGAAGACTACGAATACTTTTGTCAACTAACAAGTAACAACTTTTGTCAACTAACAAGTAACATATTGCCCAACTCAACGTAATAAAAACATTCTACTCTTTCTAATCACATAGGTAGATGTTTGCCCAACATTGGATATTTGTTGTACACACTTAAGAAAGAAGATGGTGACATATTAAATGCACCATCTCATCAATAAAATACTTTAATGTCAACTTCATCCACATTGCTACTGCATTGTATGTAATAATCATCTCTTCCACACAGTACCAACAAACCAATAAACAAACGCTTCCCCTGCTACTTCTATCTCATGCGCACATAACATGTTATAGCTAAAGCCCGCAATGCCAGGCACTGTTACTCGTACTCTAATTAGTTGCATTCTTGTGATTTACTTCCATTCTAGTTTACTTGCATTTTTTAGATTGCCCTCTGTCAAAAGGCAATTCGTTAGGAGGAGATTTGCTTTAGTTATGTATAAAGTATGGTAGACTAAACAATTCAAGCATGTGTGCAGAGCTGAGCTAGTACGAGACACATTATTATTCAAATGGCAGCAATGCATACTTTATCAGTCATACTTGGGACATGATTCATAAAGGTAGGACGATTAGGATGGCGAGCCAAGTGTAGCCTTTGCACAAACGTTAGCTGTGAGTACAGTTCACGTCTCACCTAATATAAACAGAACATGTGCATTACTATAGATTTACCATGTATACATACTTGATCATATTTCTCTTTAAGCTCTTTAACCTGCTGGCTAAAGTCCATTCCTGTTCTATTGGCCAGCTCCTTTTCCTGAGTGATACAGTAATCAATATATCTCAAAAGGGTCAGTAGCTTTGCAGCAATTGATCTTCAAATGTCTTATGATGCTCCTACCACAGTCTTAACATTCGTCTAGTTATCCAAATACCATAGAGGATCGCTAACTTTGAATTTGCCATTACTAATTTTTTTTTGGTGGTCAGGTTTTGTGCAAGCGGCAGAGAGCTTTGGTCCAATGGCCTTTGATGCATATGAGAAAACAACATCATATAAAGCAAAGTTGATGCCATGCTTCCTGAACTATTTTTCTATGCAGGCATTTAATGGGGTTTTTTTTCTTCTTCATACTGACGGTTTATACTGCGAATAAGGTGCCTGCAGCAGGACCTACTGTTGGTGGGTGGTCTAAAATACCTCCATTGTCTTTTTCAAAGCTTCAAGAAAGATTCACGAGTGGTTTGTTCATCTTGACCTTTCTGCAACATTCACATGCAAATGGAGGGATTGAAGTTGAGGTAGAACCTATAAAAGTGTTGTTAGTTGTATTGTATATGTATATTGTTGATTTGCCCATGGCATTTTGGGGGCAATCCATAGTACTTTGCACCATGTTTTTATATGTTGGTTTGAATACTGCCTTCGAGCGTAGTTTTTTCACATTAACTAATAATTTTGACTACTATATCTAATTTTGCACTATTTTTCTGTTCTAGGTTGCCTTCCACCCAATGCTCAGACTGCCATTCTTTTCATCTGCTATGCAGCCTTGGCATATTTCTTACCTGTACTTTACGTAGCTTGGACGCAATTCCTTTGTGCTTAAGTTTTTTTACTATCATTGACAGTAAGAAATGCTTAGCTGCCAGTTTGTCATTGTTGTTAGTGCATTTTACTTCCTGAAGTCCATCTCTTATGTTTTCCATCATGGAATGCTTGACAATGGATTCATGGGGATTTCCAATAAGAGGCTCGAAGAAGAAATTGAGTCTTTCCTCTTGTAGCATTCTCATAGCCATGATCTTCCTTTGTTTCGGCCTCAATTTGCAGGCCTACTCCAAAATGCAGTCCGCAACAATGTCTACTTCGCATGTGATATCTTTGGTTGCATATCCAAATGTGCTGCTACAAGTTGATTTTCCTCTGTTGGACTCCCTTATTATTGGGCAATCAGAATCATCTATAGTAGATTTGCAATCAAGTTCTGAGTTACAATTATCCATCTGTTTGTCAATTTCAAGGTTGAATTCTTTCGATCACAGTTGATCAGACTCTGTTCATGCCAAGAACGCCCGACCTCCTTCAAAATTGAAATTCCAATTGAACAAAAAAAGACGGGAAGTTTTTTTGGACGATAAAAATGTTATCTTTATCTTTTTCTTTTTTTTGGGGGGGTGGAGGCAAATTCTTGGTTTCAATTGATTGGATCGATTTGGATCTAGTTTTTCTGTTTCGGGAATGGAATCTCTGCCAGAATCAACCCCTTATCAAGTAATGATCAGGAGTTCGTTACAACGTGTCAGAAAAAGACCAAAAAAAAAAAAACTAATATTTGAACGTCTCTTTTTTAACGCATGTACATTAAGTGTATTATACTAATACACATTCTCTACTTCAATTTAAATGAAATGTAGTACAACATAGCGTGCATTTATCCACGTGTCACTAACTGGTTTACCACCTTCTTAAGACTTTGGTTTGGGCATTAACTTTCTTCAACTTCAAGCAAGAGTAAATGGACCCCTTTGTTTAGTACATGATGAAGCAAGAGCAGTTTTCAAAATATGTGAACTACATCCTTGCACCTATACCCTTCCTATCTATAATCATGATTTTTTTCTCATTACGACTGCTAAAAAGTGTGTCACAAATTTGGTTTTGTATTTACTTACCAAGCCACCTATACCATTTCTATCTATAATCATGAAATTTTCTCATTACAACTGTTGAAAAGTGTGTCTCGTATTTGGTTTTATATTTACTTACCAAGCCATCCTAATGGCACGTCTAGAAAAGTATCTCAAACAAAGTGCATGGCTATGGTTTACCATGGGCCCAAAACCTCAAGGTATTCTTGAACTACCATAGCATCTTTGCATGATGGGGATATGGAAAGCTTCCGTAGATTCAAAGTTTCAAAGTTCTAGTCAAACCATATACGCAAAGTATTGCCTTTAAGACTCTTGCCTTGTGCCCCTCTTTGCTTTCCCAAAAGAACATCCATGCTGTCGGCCGAACAAATCCAGCTGTCGGCCGAACAAATCCAGCAACCTTGCAGTGGCCAAAAAAAACAAATGACCTTTCCCGGCGAAGGTACGCGGTACCTTAATTTTGAATTTGCAATGATCGTCCACTTTTGGATACTTACTATCATTACATATAAAAAAAAACTCGAATATGTTGACTAAAACAACCCGCAAGATACAGAGGAATTTTGTACTAGAATATCTCATGGCAGTTGAGATCTTTCTAAATTTCAAATTCTCCCATGTACTAGAATATCTCATGGCAGTTGAGATCTTTCTAAATTTCAAATTCTCCCATGCAAAAGTTGAACCTGACATGGGATCCATTTTAGCTCACTGCATTTGGTCCAATATCTCTGTGTTTGGAGTTGCTGGAGCATATCATCGTATTCCGCTTCTTCTAGCCAGGCCAGTCTCGACCAAGCAACATCTAGCCTGGCCAGTCTCGACCAAGCAACAGTAAGCCCACAACCCCAGTTGGAATTGGTTTGAACAGCTACATTGTTTATACCATGAAGATCGCAATGACGAACTTCTTGCGATCCCCCAGACCAGTGGGAGGTTACAAGGGGAGCAAGTTGAACTTCAAAATGATGGTGTCCACCACCCTCGGCTTGAGACGATCTATCTGCGATCTACCGGACCAGGAGGGGTTTAAAAGACACGTGATGAGGTACCTACTACATAAGAAGCTGGACTTGAAGATGAAAAATACCTGGTGAGGTCTTCGGTAGTTAGGAAGCTGAAATTGAGGATGGTGGTGGCCACCACCTTCGGCTTGAGGCAATCGCAATGGGATCTTCCGGACCAGCCGCAGCTAATTTGCGCAGCAAGACATAATTCGTCGAAGGAAGATACAGCTCCAAATAATTGCATAAGTTAATTGAGAGAGAGAGAGAGAGAGAGAGAGAGAGAGAGAGAGAGAGAGAGAGAGAGAGAGAGAGAGAGAGAGAGAGAGA
>JAANSK020074465.1:0-16644 GCA_011763485.2 Isoetes engelmannii | reverse complement strand
CCTAGTCAAAATGTTTTGATGAGGTGGATATGAAATGAAAATGATGTGGATGATACGTGTGAAGTGAATGGTGAGGTGGACTTGTAAGTGATGATGTAGGCATCAAATATTCCCCTTGCCAACTAGACATAGGTGACAACCTTTTGAATAGTCACCTTGTAAATGATCAAGCTTAGAATATGGGGTAATGCCTCAACATTTTTGAGTTTCTTTTGGTAAACTTGTGAATGTATGGATGGGACATGAGTGTGTGGATCATTTTGACTAGGGAAAGGTGGATTGACAATTCCAAGGTATGGTATGATGAAATATTGGTTTATAGGTAATGATAGAATGAAGTGTAAAGATGGCTAGAAGTAGGAAGGTGGGACATGGGTCAAATGGCATGATAATGGGAAATTGGCTAGGCAAAACTCGTACAACATCAAGAATCCAAACTTCAAATGCTCAAATCATGAAGTAGACTTCATACCATGCTCATGCCTTGCAATTCTTCAACAATGACTTCGAATCTTGTAGGAGTGATCTCTAGTACCTTGAGTGATAATCAAAAACCTTGTCCAACCTCCAATTTGAGATAACCAAGTGAATGTCCTTCTTTGGTTCTTCTAAACATTTGTACCTCTTGTTGTTTGACTGAGTCTTCAAGTGCTTTTGAAAGTCAATGGTCTTCATGTTTCCTTATGCATTCAATAAGCCAAATGTTAGATATGTCCATGGCTCTTCTATGCTGCCATGAGTAGCAGCAAACCCCAAGTTATTTTTGGTGATCTATGGCCTCCACGAATCTATGGATCCGCCTTGAGGTTGCAATTCTGGCCACTAGCCTGTGAATTTTTAGGTCAGGTCAGGGCTTTAGAAGGCATACATTTCAATGGTGGCAACACTAGGCATTGGTTTCACAGGGTCTCTTTGTCTAAATATCACTTGGATATTATGCAAATCTCCTGAATTTGTCCTTGAAATCAATCACCATCATGCTCTATTGTCTTAACCAGGATAATATTGTGGGAAGGCAGTTCAAGGGGTCACGAGAAAGGAGCATGAGCAAGGAGTTTGACCAAAAAAAAAAGTGGCTCATGCTCTAAATATGAGGTAAACACTGCTATTTCGAATTTACTCATAACCATCTTTTTCTATTTGAAAGTTACCTTTCATTTAATTCTTGCACTATTATTGGTCTAGAAATGCAGGACGAGTTTTGTGCAAGCAATTCTTTATAAGCGTGAAGTCATTATTGTATTGAATGTCCTATATTACTTCATACGAATTGTGAAGATTAAGGTAGAATACATGCCAATCGTGTGTCCATGAGGAACTTTCAAAGATTAAGGTAGAATACATGCCAAATGTATGTCCATGCATATTGAACTTCCAGAAACGAGTAGGCTAAGTTCTATGTGCCTCCAAAAAATGGATTGATGTAACAAGCTTCTAGATGTTTGATGTCTATGGTCTCTTTTTTCATTTGGTACCATGTCTCTTTCATTGTAATGCACCTTAACTATGTGTGTGAATTCAAGCAATGAATTCACTTCTCAGGAGCTTGCCTAGCACGCATGAATGTTGAACCAACCATTTTTAAATAATAGTGCAATCTCTCTTCCCACTTGAATTGGATGAGCATAAATCAACCATTTTAAAATAATAGTGCAATCTCCTCACACTTGAATTGGATGAGCATCAACTACCATTTTGATACCTAAGCTGATACCATTTTGCCAAAAGGGTATGACGTTAAACTACTAAAATAAATTAATCAAAAACACTTGGAACTTGCTTTTTTATTGTGAAGTAATAACGTTGCACCCTAAAGGCCACAATGTAGCATTTAAGTTCCGTGAGATATGAGCTTATTATTTTGAAATTCCTATAATATTATTAAATAAAATTTAGCCTCTCAATAATTATAAAATCACATATTCATAAGATTACTATGACATCAAACATCAATAAGATTAGCATAACTTGAAAAGAGCTTGATCTTGCAAGTTTTTATATCATTTTATCAAGTCATAAGGTCAAACATCTATAAGATAACCCCAACATCAAACATCATAAACTTAGCATAGATTGAAAGAGCATAGTCTTGCAACTCTTTGATGTTTTTCCATCATTTGACTTACTCTTTGTGCCTACACAATTGTTTGTCTTGCCCTTATAATTAGTAATTCTAACCTCAGACACTCATTACCATTATATTTTCGATTTTCTATTTTTGATTTATTATATATAGACCTATTACCATGATATCTTCATTATGTAACAACTACATTGAGCACACTACAGAAATATGTCTTTATATCATTGTATTGTACCCTCATACAATGATCATTTTTATATCGTAATGACAATATTTATTCTTTCAAATATAAGAGTTTAGATTTATGATATTGTAGCATCTGTTGATGATTTCTAGAACGTGAGAACTTATTTTACTTGAAGCAGCCTTGTAATATGGCTTTGGAAGTTTAAAGAGTTTGGATCATTGGTGGGATCCGTATTAATTAATATCAAAGCTTAACTATTCTTGATGTTTGTAAACCATCTAGTTGGTGCTGGAGATTGCAACCTGGAATAGAAATCCTTATTCTAGAGAACTCGTATGACATGGATTTATCAGGTGCAGGTAATTTGGAAGAAGTAGTGCAAGCTGAGTCGATTCTATCTTGACAATCCATTTTGTTTTGTCAAAATGGATCTCTTTCAAATTAAGCCTAACCAAAATTGATAAATCCATCTCTTTTGCTAAGATGGATCTGTTAAAAATGTTTTCTACATCTACAGTGGACGAAACTACTTTCATTTGAATTATCCAAAGCTTGAACAAATGTAAATTGCATAGATGGTGATTAAGTTTGTCGATAAGTTACTATGGATATATGTAGAAAATGTAGTTATGCTATCGTGGTTATAAGTAGAGAATGAGACTCAATAGAGGATGAGAGAGTCTATTCTTAGAGTTATAAGTAGAGGATGAGAGAGTATGTTAGAGTTAAACATTTACGTTATGAAGTGGTTAGTGCCACTAGATAGGTTGTAAATCAATTTTATGATTGTATTGCTTCCTTCTGATTGTTGTTCATGCCATTAATATATGCACAAAATTATAGTTGGTGCCATAAGTATTTGATAGTAATGGAGACACTGGAAAACCTTAGATTGATGTCTAAGATTAAGAGCAGTAGTTGGTGCTACTGGTTGAGGTTGGTGCTTCAACAAAAACCATGATTCTATCTTAAACCTTATCTATTCTAGAGTTTAGAAACTTACTTCTTAGTTAGTACAACTTAAAATTCTATAGATGAATTCATTGGTATCGCACTTCGGTGAATGGTCCAGTGGTAGGACATTAAACCCGCCACACCCGAGGTCACGGGTTCGAGATTGACTAATGTACTTGAGTGTTGCGTGAGTTGTACTTGATATTACATGATCAATGGAATATGTCCTCTTCTAGGACAAGGAATTTGATGGCCTGCTGTTAGGGTTTTTCCTCCCACGTGGGGGGGCTGTTAGGGTTTTTCCTCCCACGTGGGGGGTTTTTTCATCCCGGCAATAGGGGTACATTGTACAGTTGCATTGTGTGCTTTTTGTTGTTGGATTTGGGTTCTCTGTGATCTGTAAAAGCATGTACCGTCTCATAGGCCAAAGGCCTTTGGCCTCCGCGGATGTTAAAATATACTTCCTTCTTTTCTTCCTTCCTTTAATAAAAAAAAAAAAAAAAATCTTGGTATTTTAATTTAGATCCTTACCCACAACAATTGTGATTGTAACAAATAGTTGGTGCTATGAGATCATAAACCTACCCTTTGGACTTTGAAATGGATTGAGTTAGTGCTCATGTACAAATGGAATGAGCAGTGATTGTAACAAATAGTTGGTGATTGTAACAAATAGTTGGTGCTATCTGTGGGATCATAAACCTAACCTTTGAACTTTGAAATGGATTGAGTTGGTGCTCATGTACAAATGGAATGAGTTGGTGCTCAAGCGTCACAAATTAAATTGGTGCATAATTTGTGGTTTGCAGATACAATTGAGGTTAGTTGCTTCTCAGAAAGAGAAGAACGTGAAGAATTGATAGGAATATAGTAGCTCGTGGGTGTGGTCTCAAAGGTTAGTCTTGGTGGACTAGCATGGGAGTCTAGATAGGAGCCCCGGGGAATTCACCTCTATATAAGGTGTGTTTTTTTCTTTTTTCTTTTTTTTTTTGGAAGGAGGTGAAACTCCATTAATCAAAAGGAAGTACAAACATAGATAGGGGACTGAAAGCCCGGTGGAAAAATTGTCCACCAGAGCAAAACCACCCGCCACCTTGTAACATACAGTATTTAAAAGAGTTATATATAAGTGTTGATCTGGAGATAGTGGACCCAAATATGATTCTTCACTTCGTCCTTAGCTGACAAAAATATATAAGCTTTGACAATGTGTTGCTTGCTTCAATAAGCACTTGAGCATCAGGGGCTCTAATGCCCTTGAAGATAAAGAGATTTCTTATTTTTCAAAGTGATCAAATGATCCATACTGAAGCCAGATGAAATGCCCTCTTTGCCAGATTGTCCCCGTTGGATACACTGCCAATAACGCCTACTGACTATTTAAATTGCAATTGAAGAGATTTTGAAGCCACAACCAAGCCGGTCTAGCATGCTGACACAAGAAGAAACATTGCTCAATCGTCTCAATCCTCTGAGCACATAGGGGGGCATGCCGCACACTTGAGGACAAACCTGTAGACCAGAACATTGACGCGCACACATCTATGGATGATCTGCCACCACAAAGCTGACAACTTGGGATGAAGTAGCTTATCCCAAACCCATTTCCAAACTTCTTTTTGTTGATTCACTGGTACCACCAAAGACCACTTTCGTGAGGAGGGCAACACCTCAGCACCAAGAGGGATCTTATACATAGAATTAACAAAGTGCTCAACCTTAACATTCTCATGAATCACCCAAAGATGGTAGGCTACTACTTGTGGTATAAGAGGTAGTATGGAGACACCCTTCTGCCAAATTGCACGATCCCATCTCAAAAGGAGGAACTTGATCCGGAATTCTTTCCATGTCAACAATCGTGACTCATTATACCCCTATGTATATAATTCGCCCTCCATAGAAACCCCTATGTGTACAATCTTGTGATGTCGAAGCTCGCCCTATGTATATTATTCGCCCTCCATAGAAACCCCAATGTATACAATCTTGTGATGTAGAAGCTCAATACCATACTCTACTTTTACAACAGAGTCTAATTCTAATTAACCTTACCCTTAACCATAATTTATATTGAGTAGACTTTTTTTTTTTTTGTGATGAAAGGGAGCTTTTAAATATTTAATGAAAAAGAGTACATAAAGGATTATAAGTTAGCCAAGGATTATTACCTCCATTGGCATTGTCTACCATATTAAAACTTAAAACTACCAACAAAGTGACCAGGAGGAGCATTTGAGAAGGTGCAGCCTCCGACCACATGAACATATACATAGAACCTGACCTACCAGCTAGACATTCCTCCTGAAAATTAAATATGTCGGCAGGAGGAATGGAATATACAAGAGAATTATGTACAATATGATTCTCAAAGATGTACCAAAACTTGAAAACTGTTGGAGTGCACCAAAATCTCCAGAATCTCCACGTATAGCACAACTTAAGCATAACAACCAGATCCTTCACCAATGATTCCCTGATGAGGAACCAAGGACAAGAGGAGAATGTTCAGGATATAGGCCTGATAACCATGCAGCATTATCTTCCTAAAGGAACAGACAAAGGCCTGAAGATTAGGAGGAGGAGTAGACTGTCCCAAGGCCTGAAGCTGGATCCAAGCCTCATTATCAGAAACATCATCAAACTGAGGATGTCCATCCATCAAGCCTATCAATAGATTCAACAAATCTGAAATCCAGAAAGTCATTAGAAGAAAGATCAAAATGCTTAGGCTGAAAGAAATGAAAATGTCCAACAAATTGCCCAAAAACAAGCCATTTCTTGTCAAAATTATCCCCCCTTTTTGACCTATGAGACATAGCACAGGAAATTAACTCAACCATGAAAAGATATCTTAAAGAATTAGTACTCATATTCCCTTTCCCTATGGTGATTGCATTCCTGTATTTCCAAATACTCCAAATGGTTGTTTGAATAATAGTATTCAGGAAAATGTTAGTGCCCTTCAAGAGATGGATAATATTTTTGCTTGGATAAAGTCTGAAATCATTAAGATACATGAGATCTTTTAGCCAGTTCCAGAAAGGAGTGAATCTCGGGCACTCAAAGATATGAACCACAATCTCAGGATTATGTTTGCACATCTCACAGATAGTATCAAGAGCAATCCCTGAATTAGAGAGTCTCTTTGCAAGGAGAGATTTAGAAGGGATGGCTAATTGCAATGCCATCTATGCCATAAGCTGAACTTTAGGCTGGCAGTAGGTTTTCCAGCATCCCCTCAGGATTCTGATAAATTCATTGTTTGCAATATTCCAAATGCTGGGGATTTTATTAGGCTTCAATCTTGAAATACCCTTATATGACTAGAGACTCTATAACCACTTTTCTTTTCTTGCTTCCAGTTAATAGAATCATCAATGTTGCAGTTAGATAAACCAACAACACAAGCCATGATATGAGCAAAGATCATTATGTCAGTGTGAGTAGAAATACCAAGATCCTGCATTTTGTTCCAATTCCTCCACCTATTATAGTACCACAAATCAGCCAAAATCGAGATTCCTGCATTTTCCCATTTCTTATAAGCTTTGGGGTATTGATCAGCCAGACAGGCATATCCCTCTCTATTGAAGACTAGAGACCAGAAAATAGAGAAAGAGCCAGAGTCCTGACACAAAGGCTTATGATGAAAGGATGGTAAAATATGGTTCCAGGCTTTAATGAGCTTCCTCAGGACAATAGAAGTGTTAGGAGCAGGACTAAAGTTGACGAAGACATAGTCAGGAAAGGAGTGAGGACAATTCTTCCTTCCTAAAGGAAGGCTCTTGGATAGCCAATATCTAATGAAAGAACATGCTGGAGATTGAGAACCATTGATTGATTTCGAGATGAATTTAGCTCCTAAAGCTGTAGCCTGATCATAAAGATTCTTGCATCCCAAACCACCCTTTGTTTTGTCTAAGGCAAGCTCCTTCCAATTAAGATAATGCATTCCCTCCCAAATGAAATCCCTGACACACCTCTCAATCAAGTTATAGGATTTGATGTCAGCTATTAGGACAGACGAGAAGTAAACATGTGTACTAGCTAAAATAGAATTGGCCACTATAATTCTGCCAGCAGTAGTCAAATTTCTCGAGATGCCACTAACTTTCTTCTTTATTCTATTGACAATGTTGTCCCAAGCACCTTTAGTAGAATTATTAGTCCCAAGAGGAAGACCAAGAAGAGTAATTGTGTCACAGGAGTTAACAATTTTGACACCTCTGACATTGATGTTTGGGTCAGGATTATCCCATAAGATAGAGCTATTATCCAGATTCAAGAACACTCCAGAGGTAGTACCAAAAAGCTCAATGCAGGAGAAGAGATTATCTAGAATCTGGTTTTCTGCCTTGACCACAATGAATGTGTCATCTGCATATTGAAGAATGGAAAGTTGTTTACCTGAGTTAGGCATCACCAAGCCAGTAATCTGATTGGAACTTTGCAGGCAGAAGACAAGCCTAGCTAGCACCTCTGCAACAGTTAAGAAAAGATAAGGTGCCAGAGGGCAACCTTGTCTGACACCTTTTTGAACAGGGAAAAAGTCTGTAGGAGAACCATTAATTGAGATAGAAGAGTAGGCATTGTTGTTGAGGCCAAGAATCCTTTGGATGAGTTCAGGGTGGATACCAATGCAATCCATTGCATGTTCTAGAAAATTCCAATTAATGCAGTCATAAGCTCTTTTGAAATCCAATTTAAGCAAGAGGCAATTCTGATTAGATAGACGATTCCAGTGTAAGGCCTCATTAGCAGCAACATAATTATCAAGGATAAATCTTTTTGGCAAGAATGCAGATTGACAGCTGGAGATGTTTTTCTGAAGGTGATCCTTAATTCTATCTGCAATGATTTTTGCCACTAACTTATAGGTAGTGTTAGTAAGAGAAATAGGCCTCCATTCACTTATCGATATAGGATTAGATTTCTTGAGGATCAAGGAGATGAGGATAGAAGTATAAGCAGGATGAAGCTCAAGATGACGCCAGTAGCCTCTAACAAAGAGGGTTAAGTCTTTCTTCATGTAATTCCAGAATTCTGGATAGAACTCAGGTGGCAGACCATCAGGACCAGGTGTCTTTCCATGCTTCATTCTAGCTAAGGCCTTAAAGATCTCACAATCATTAGGACAGGAAATGACACTATCATTCATTGTTTGAGAATGTTGAATTGAGCTGAAGATTTGAAACTGAGCATCAATCATCTCTTGACTTTCCGTCTCAGACTTGAAAAGATTTTTGTACTTGGTTAGCACAAAATTCCTAATGGAACTGTCATCCTTAATAATGTTTCCATTGTCATCTTGAATCTGGGTGATAGCATTGTTGAGAAGCCTCTGCTTAACTTTTTTGAAGAAGAAGGAAGAGGAAGAGTTATCAAGCTCCTTAGTAAACGTTATCTTGGCTCTAAGAGCAAGGCCCCTAGCCTGGTATTCCTCTACTTGTTTAATTTGAAGCTCCAGGTGGTTTTCTTCTTCATGGAGGTGAAGATAGTTAGGATCAAGATCAATCAGTTGTCTACAGACCTTAATCCTATCATAGAGCTGATCTTTCTTAGCATCCCTCTCAGCTTTCATGTTTATCCCTCATTGCTTGATCCACATTTTACACTTTTTTTAGCTTATCATAAAAATTGGCCATCGACTGATGAGATTTGAGATCAGGGAGACTCTGGTAGAAAGTTCTGAAATCACTACAGAACTTGTAGCTGTTCAAAAGGGAAGCATTAAACTTAAAACAGGTTTTCCTACCATTGTTTGGAATGATATAGTCTTTGAGTTCCAGAATCAAGGGCTGATGATCAGAAAGGGTGGCACCAACATCTCCAGTTACAATGCAGTTATCCAAGGTGGAAGAAGAAGTAGAGATGTAGACCCTATCCAGGTTACAGAAGGTTCTGTCATTACCTTTCCTCTTATTAGACCATTGAGAACTTCATATTAGAACAAGGAATGTAATAAATTATATTTATAGCTAGAAGGTCATTCCAACTTGTTCTTTCTGCAGCAGTCATATTAATGTGATTCCCAAGCTTCATGTCCCACTGAGGGGTATTGTTGAAATCATCAGTCATGATCCATTCAGAGACAGGAAGATTAGAAATAGTATGACTGGTGTTTTGCCAAAGGAAATCTCTCTCTTGGGGATCAGTGCTGGCATAGATGTTAATAACTCCAATTGAAATGTCATTGTACTCCCAAATAATATATTGCCAGCTCAAATTGTGGCTATTGAAAGAGGCTACTACTTTCATGTTGAACTAGATCATAGCCAGTCCACCTTTAGAGCCATTAGCAGGAATAACTATCAAGTTTGTTCTATTCCTAATCCATGTGGCCAGATTGTTGGCTTCAAAATGAGGAAGATGGTGCTCCTGAAGTAAAATAAGGTCTGCCTTATATTCTCTAATGGAAGCGATAAATCTTTTTCTTTTGGTAGGACCCTTGATCCCCCTAAGATTCCAAGTGACTAACTTCATGTAAATAAATTGGTGTTGTTGAGCAACTGCAAGGAGCCATCTCCCTTGCTCCTGGTGAATTTAGCAGGGCCATTATAGTTATCAGGGGTCACACAGCCATTAGACATCTTGTTGGGATTTAAAGGTTCAAGGACTCTATCTGGAGTACCTTTTATCCTAGCCTTTTTCTTCCATTTTACATTTGGTTGGCTAGCATGAGTGTGATCATCTTCAGAAGAAGAAATGTCAGAGCAAGCATTCTGAGGTTGGTAAGGATCAGAAGGGTGAGAATTCCCGAGGGTATCATGAGTGTCATGGGTGTCACCTTCAATCTCGTGACTAGAGTTCTAATGAGCCATTGGAGCAGATTTGGAAATACAAGACCTTTCACACATAGCAAAACTGGAAGTAGTACTAACTTGATCAAGAACCTCTTCAAATAGAAGTTGAGCCAATTCCTTATCTGCAAGATCTGTGCACCCTGAAAGAAGACTTTTTCCTTTTTGTTTTTTTGTTTTTTTTATTTTTCTTTTCATCAATGTAATATTGAACCAAAGCATCACCAAACATACTTTCAACAAGCTTGTAAGAACTACTATTAATATCATACAACAACTTAGTGACAGAAGGATCTACTAGAGAGGCTGTAACATTAGGATCATCAGAAGAAGAGGGTATTATCAATGAGAGCAGGAAAGCAAGGGGACTCGAGATACAATGTGAAGGCAAGACATCAATATCAGTTAGAGTGTGGGTTGAATGCTGGCAGACTCCATCCTGATTCTCTCTCTCTGGGTCTTCTGAGTCTTCTGATAGATTTTTTGGTAACTTGGAGATGTTAATACTGTCTTGTATCTCCTGGAACTGCTGGCCAATCTTCTTGCAGGTGTCAATGAGTTGTTGTTGGGCTAGTGCTTCATTTCTTTGCTCATTGAATGAGCTCTTGTTACTGTCCATAATGGTGATTGTGGTGGTGCCATCTTTCTCTTGATTGTTAAAAGCTGGTAAGTCCTTGGTAGACATGTTGTTGGTAGCACACTGAGTACTCTTTCCCATTAAATCTTCAAAGTTTTTACCCCTTTTCACCAAAAGAGAATCATAGTCTTCATCTGAGCATTCCTGCAGAATTTGAAAAGGATTTTCATCCCCATAGACTTCAAGAGGGTCACTGGAATCCTGCTCAGTTGCATCAGATGAGTAACCTTCCCTGCACACTGAATATTATTTAAGGTTGAATCCTTATTTGTAAGGTTTGGATCACACATAATTGCCTTCTTAGATGATGAAACCTGGTTGGAAGGCTATTTAACATACAACTTGGTTGGAGGGCTGAATTTGTTGAATTCAGCAATGTGATCCACATCTCCAAATGATACACCTTTCTTCTTCAAGTTACAAATTTCATGCTCCACGACTGAACTGAGTGGATCAATATTTTGTTGATCAGAATTAATGAACTCAATACCTTTATTTAGAACCTTGAGGTTTCCATACTTGACAATTTCCCATTGTTTCTTGCTTGCTTCCTTCCGTTTTTTCTTTCTCTCTTCAAGTTCCTTGTTTGCCTGAATAATTTTCACTCTTTGAATTTTTTGTCTTTCTATTCTCTTCACACTTCCACTGGTATTACGTCTTCTTTCATAATGTCTAAAGGGCACATCCTCTCTGTAATCTTCAGGAGCACCCTGTGTGAAATTGGCATCTGCAGAATAGTTGATAGGCCTGCATCTCATTCCCCCATGTAATCTTTTGCCACATTTACCACATTTTGGAGGGATACCACTTCATCTCAAGGGGATTGAGACTTCCTTTCTAAAAAGATCAAAGAAGGAGATTTCTAAGGGCAAAGGTTAGAGGAGATCGACTTGGATGAAGACACGAGGAGGTGAGTGAGATTTGAAATAAGCTGAGATGTAAGAACCAATAGAATTGAAAAGGGTGTTGAAGCATTCAGAGTTTCAGTATATGGGACTAAGTTCAGATGGGACAATCGAAGCAACATAAGGCAGGGACTGTGGTTTAGCAGTGTCGAAGTCATAATCCCATTTCTGGAATTTGACTTGAAATCCTTGGAAAATGACAAAACCTTTATTGAGCGTCAAGTTAGCAGCGGCATCCGAGAAGAACTCAATCAGGAAATAAGATCCTTTGAGCCAAAAAGAGGAGATGATTTGAAGATTCCTGTCCATTAGTGTGATTTGTTTGGAAAATGCTATAAGTTTATGTTTTCTACTTCAGACCATGCAATAACAGCTTTGGATTGAATTTCAAGCATCCGATCACGACAAGAATCGAAATTTAAGAAAATACCTCTTGTAAGATGCCGGTTTGGAGGGAATTGTTCTTTGATACTCTCTAATTCTTGAACCCATTGGGAGTTAGTGAGCATGCTAGCGTTCGGGTCTTCAGAATCAGCAGGTTCATCCCAAACTGTAGATCCAGATGGTGAAATATAGTTCTCCATAGTTGATATGAGGAACAGTTATGCATGCACAGATAGATAGCTTGAGAAAGAGACAGAGTTTCGAAAAGGGAAGGTTTTGGGAAAAACAGGGGTGGCACAGGAAACGAGAAGACATAAAGCTAGGGGTGCGGACATGACAGAATTGCACCTAGGAAATGTAACTCTAAAGTCTAATTGGAAAGGAAGAATCAATTTCTGTATCTTTCTGCCTCTTTGCATTAAAGGCCATCATTCTTGCTGTCCCCGACCAGATAGATAAAGATTCTATTTGATTCAAGAAAGTAAATTTTCACTGTGATCAAATCTTTAATCCAGTCACAATTCACTCTATAGGTGGCAGTTGCTGATGTGTTTCGACTACCTGTGAATTTTAGAATCCAAGATTCTAGTAATTGTACCTCAAACTCTTCACAAATTGGGATGAAAGAGTACTCTTCAACAAACAAATGATCCGGAAAGAATCTGTTTACTATGAAATTCTCCCACAATTCCGAAAAAAGAACCTGATAAGAAGCCACAAGTTAATCGATCCCCTTGTTTGAGAATTGTGAAGAATCTGCCGTCCATAGAGAGCTGGAGTTGTAGAGCATTCAAAGGTGCAAGCCTTCTACACGCCCTATACGAATTACTATCGGAATTCCCGTCAGAATCGATTGGATCTACTCAACTTCGAAGGTTTTTCCACAGGGTTTTGCCAAGAAGTGCAAAATAACCATAATAACAGAAAATTCAAGAAGTTAGGCACTCCTCCCTGCGTTATAGGCCGAATTTCCCTTGAAGAAAAATACGTGTTTATTGTCTTGTGCTTGTTGCTTTTTGCAACATCATGGCTTTTTGGATTTGTGGTCATCCTGGCAACGGTTTTTTCCCAAGTGGTTTTTAATCCGGGCCATGGTGATCATGGGCTTCGGCCCATGTAATGTGTTTTGTTTTTGTTGTACTTGTGGTCGCATGTCCTTTGGACGCTGCCTTTGTGGTGCGACGTTAAAATATACTTCCTTCCTTCCTTCCTTCCTTCCTTCCTTCCTTACATTTACCTTCAAGCCAGGAAGGTTGCAAGCTCCACCAGCTTTGTCAAATGCCCATATTAGTCATATGTACTTGATTTTGCATGTGATGCTCATTGATAGCACATTGATAGTAAGACTAAGAGCTATATTCTATAGGATCAATGTTTTCACATAACTTGGACTCAACTCAATGGTTCCATGGTTCACACTTAATTTAATGGTTCCATGGATTAGGGTCAATTCAATGGCTTGTTCAATGATTCCATGGTTCACTAAAAAAAGGAATATGAATACAAATGGTTCTTCAATGGTCACTAAAGAGGATAAAAAGGGAATACAAGAATGAGTAATAATGTGCGACGAGCCTAGCCAGTTAACCCTTTAGGTAACTGGAGATCCCATCATTCTAGAACATTGGTATATGCGTAAGTCTATAAACTTAAGAATTTAATTCAAGCATAACCTCAAAAGTATTGACACATAGGTAAAGAATTTAATCTTTCTTCAACAATAACCCAGGATCCCAAAGATATTTTCCACCACCATTGTAATGGTGCATTCATAGTTCATAAATTAATTTAATGTCATAGTTCAAAGCCAATTCTCGTAATGTTCAACAAAGATAATATTAATTCCACTTTAAATCCTACTCTCGTGTTCCCAAGCTCAGGTACATTCCGGACCCTCTTGCTCGTCTGCTTACACCACTAGCAACGGGACTAGTCACAAGGACTAAGTGGGGGGCGAGGTATTAGTGAATATCTAAGCATCAATGAAACACAAGGCATAATGCAACAATCAAGGAAGCAATAACTCAATCCTTACCGTAGACTCGGCCATGCAATTCAAGTTAATGAACAATGCAACCATGTCAAAAACATGTTCAAATATTTCTCATGAACATTTACCTCATAAAACAACCATTGTGAATCAACTTAGAGACATTAACAACAATAACGGAGCATAAACAACCATAGCAACATCGAATTACAACCAATATTTTTCTAGGTTTGGCTTGCATACGGTAGTAGTATGTTAAGTACGTATAATACCCGTACCGTACTTAACGTACCTGACAACACTACCGGCAAAACCAAGGTCTATTTCATGGGGCTGGATCGTAGCCTGCCGGGGGCATAGCCAAAGGGGCTATTCCTGGATTGCATCTCCCCAGTTCTGATGAGGCAGGAAGGGATCTCTCACTTCTAGAGAATCCATGCCAATAGCAGGCGAGCTAGAGACATGTTGTTTGTATACGACTTCAACCTCATTTGAAGGTGGCCTCACCTGTACCTGTTCCAGATCATTCCAGGTGGCGAGAGATATCACCGGACCCCACACCTCCACCCCATACAAGAGAACAGGTTCGAACAAGGCCCTGAATAGGTGCGCCTATTGACCCCAGGCATATAGCTCTGCCTTGTGACTGTTGTTTTGCATGGCATACGTGCTTTCCAACCTGTTGTGACTTGCAATCTGATGGAAGCGTTCTAGTGTGTGGTAGTAGAAAACTCAATTTTCAAATATTTGTAGGTTGGAGCTACCTCCACATTCTGTCCCTGGTAAGTGAGGGAGGGAGGCCTTGGTTCTCGGGAAGATGAAACTAGCAGCACTCTAGTTTTGGCCAAGTTAACCCGCATGCCAGTGAACTGACAGAAAGTGTCTAGAGCATCCATGTGACATTGCATGTCTTCTGGAGTGTGGGCCAAGAGGTCTACGTCGTTAGTGTATGTGAGTTGCCGAACTATGTGCTGTATGAGTTGAGCACCCGCCCCTCCATGTTCAGCAAGCCAATCTTCCAACTGATCAACGTAGAGGTAAAAGAGCGTTGGGGAGAAGGGGCAACCCTGGCGTACTCCAATACTACTAATGAAAGACTCTCCCGATGACGTCAGATGGCCTGAGCATGCCTTATATAACCTGTATATTGCATTTTGCAAGTCAACAGAGGTCCCTAGCTGCCTCAATCTGTCCCACAACTTGTCCCTAGGAACAGTGTCAAAAGCTTTTGCGAAATCCACAAAGCAACATCACAAGCCTTGGCGACGATTCTTGCTATCTTCAATCAGGGTTCTGAAAGTGAAGATATGATCAATAGTGGAGTGTCTGGGCCAAAAACCTGCATGTTTGAGAGCATGGACCTCCTCATCCTCTGCCCATATTGTCAGTCATTGCTCCAGGATGCCAGCCAATAATTTTGCAAAGAGGGAGCTAACCATGATTGTGCGATAATTGGCTGGGCAGTGAGGGTCACCTGTCTTGTATATGGGAACAACTCTACTGGCAGTCCACTGGAGGGGAAGGCCTTCTTGCAGTGGTCTATTAAATAATGCTGTCAGGACAAGTACCATTGGAGCTCCAGCCCATTTGAGAACCTCTGCCTGCATGCCAGCCAAATCTGCTGTCTTCCCATTAGCAAGACGTTGTGGCCCCATTATCACATCTCCCTCTGTAATGACTAGAGCTAGGCCCATCTGTGGGGGTACTGCTGCCTGACCCCCCAGTGGGTCATAAAGCCGTTGCAAGTATTGCACCCATTGCTCCGAGGTGATATTCCCTGTAGGTTGCAGAGGCTTGCTTAGTACCCTTTTCCAGAAGGCCTTGATATGACGATATAAGAGACAGAACATTTGTTGCTGGTGTTCTGTTGGGTATCTGGCTTTCTTGCTCTTGAAGAAGGCACGATATTCTCGGATGGCTTGTGGGCGCAAGACAGGATCAGTGACTTGTCGCAGCCAGCATTTGAACTACTTACATTCATCATCAAACCACCGGTTGCGAGGGAAGGTGGTAGCTCCCAAGGGCCTCCTGAAGCATTCTCTTCCAAAGCAACTATCGGCATCTGTCATGAGCACCTGAGTCAACTAGGCAGCCTATTGCTGCAACGTGGTAAGCTGCAATATTCCCTCTAGTTCATGTTCAACCATCTGGGTATAAGTCTCGGCATGATCATAGTCCAGGCGCAGCTGGGGCATACGTGGTATTGAGGCAGCGTCTGCCAGTCCACGTGCAAGAGAAGGGGTAGGTGGTCTGAGTCTACCTCCTCATCCCTACTGTTTGTTCCAATGCCAAAGTGACTGATCAGATGCAGATCATGCTCCTCCACCAACGCGCAATCCACAACACAGGAGCCACCTCCCTAGTTCTCTTGTTTACACTGGTTGGAGGACGTCCATTGGGCTAGCCCATTGCAAATGATCAAGTCAAAGACGCTACATAGCAGCAACAACTGTCTGCCATATCGTGTAATTTGGTGGTCATCTAATATCCTTGGCCAAGCTACCTCTGTGGGGTTTAGCTGCAAAACATCCTCTACCAAGGGTTCAAATTTCGGGACCTGCTCTACCCCCGTGCTTGCATTAAAGTCTCCAAGCAACATGATCTTGCTCAATTGTTTATGCTGCTGTATGTCATCATATAGATCGACATAGGGCTCCAACCTATCCACATCCAAATGAGTGGTATAGAAGTTGCTGTCAGC
>JAANSK020074464.1:0-27609 GCA_011763485.2 Isoetes engelmannii | reverse complement strand
CCTCCATGCCCTTCCCTTGGAAGCTCGGCCATCACGAGTGTTCCAGGGTATACGGAGGGCCCGACTCAGTGGCTCAAAGGTGCTTGAGCGGGAAGGGGGATTTCCTGGGCTTATACGATGGGAGCATCGTATAGCGTCAGGGAGCGTCACAGATCTTTAGAGTCTAGAACTTATTGGATTTCTCTAGTGATTCATTATGTCAAATATTTGCACCCTCACTTAATCCATGCTTCTAGAGATTGCTCCAGCAGTTGCATTTTTTTTACCTTGAAATTCTGTTTCTATTCAAGCGAGAGCATGGAATGTGTTGATAACAGTTGCAAGCTTATAAAATTTGTCCAATGGTTCATGGTTGATTGCATATAATATTTTGTTTTTCCAGATATACCTCCAATAAAGACGATAAGGAAAGTGAGTGTAAAAGTTGCTGAAATTGGCCAAAGCACAGTTTCAAGCTATTCAAGGGATTCGTGCCGAATGAGCAGCTCATAAGATGGTGTTTCGATAATATGTCGCAAACATGTTGGAATAATTTAAAAAAAACGTACTTGGACACTTCCAAGTTCAAAATTATACTTTAGTTCAGAAATTTACATATTCTTGCTCAGAAATTGCTCGGAAACAGCATGAAGTGGTGAATATGCTGGAATTGTATGGAGAATAGAAGTAGAAATCTTGAAGGTAAAATTGAGGTGAATATATGGAGAATGGAAGTGGAAATGCTGATAGTAAATTAGAGGTGAATAAATGGTGAATCCAGTCCAAGATTCACTATCAATTCTCCAAGTTTCCCCACTAGTTCTCCGTAAAATTTTCCATGTGGTAAACGTGATGTATGGGTGAATGCATGGTGAATTGAAGGTAAATTTTCCACTGAATTGAAGGTAAAATTTCCACTAATTTCCCATTTAGAGAACAAAAACTTTTTGTAGTACTTGGTAATAAAACCTGAATTAGTGACTTTCGAAAAGCGACGGGCAATGTGGCTACAAACTGGTCTCATTTTGACCCTCCAAACTACATGCACGACAGTTTTCAAAATGGGTTAATTTGAAAATGCCCATAGTTGCAGAATAAGCAAATCAAACAGCGATACAAAGATAAAGAGCTCTCTCTCTCTCTCTCTCTCTCTCTCTCTCTCTCTCTCTCTCTCCCCAAATTGCAGCAAGGATGTTAGACTAATAGTCTCTCTCAAAAATAAGAAAGGAATTTGCAAGAACTTCTGCGAAAGGGTTTTTGGCGACGGACAAAGTTACCTCCTTTAGCAGGTTTAAGCCAGTCAAAATGAATATCTGGGTATATTCCGACATACCATTCTCACATAATCGAGGGTTTGCCCCTAGGGGATGCACAAAAGTCACGGGTTCAAACCTGGCCAATATCGGTCTAGTAATGGGGACCTTAAGATTCCATTGCCCTGAGGTCGTGGGTTGAAGTATGATCAATTGGTCCTGTGGTAGAGACCTTAAACCTACCATACGTAATAATCGAGGGTTTGCCCCTAGGGATGCACAAAAGTCACGGGTTCAAACCTGGCCAATATCGGATTAGTAATGGGGACCTTAAGATTCCATTGCCCCGATGTCATGGGTTCAAGTATGATCAATTGGTCCTGTGGTAGAGATCTTAAACCTACCATATGTAATGGATAATCACATGTAAAGCAGCTCCTAGCATAGAATCGGAATGATCACGTGTAAGAGTGCATTAGCTTCCATGTGATTTGTAGAATAAAGTCAAGTAGAATGTAATCATGATGTGCTGCTCCTAGCATAAAATCGGAATGATCGCGTCTAAGAGTGCATTGGCTTTCATGTAATCTGTAGAATAAAGTGAAGTAGAATGTAATCATGATGTGATGATGAATAAATTGACGCCCTTCAATATAGAAAAAAAAAAGTTAAATTTGAGCCTTAGCCTAGACTCTCGTATGTGCAATTACCAGAAATCCCCCCTACCTGTCGGGTCATACTTTGGTTATTCCTTCAAAGCAAATATCATTTAACTTAATTTTTTTTTGTCGAAACCAATGGAAAGGCAGGGCATGTCTTCCAAAAAAGAAGAACAAGAAAGGAAGCATCGACGTTGGCATTGAGCAGCGCTTGAAGGTGGAAGAGCAGGCTGGAGGCGGCCTTCAGGAAGCCTTGGGGGAGCATATTTTTCGGCTCCTTGGAGGTAAAGTCTATACTGTTTGAGGGTATTTTGCATTCTTTGAAGCATTCTGTCCTGCAAAAATCCTTTGCCATCTCTTTTCTTGTTTTGCGACACCTCTGGGTTGCTTCAGGATCTTGATAAATTTGCATCCTGCAGCTTTATAGAACAAACTTGCCATCCATCTTCAGCCCTCGTGTCTCCCAGCCCACATTACCATGTCAACGTGGTAATCATTCGGGCATGAAGGAACTGATCTGTCACATAAGCAAACGGGTGATCTCTAATTTGCATGTTCGATAATCAAATTGCACGCAACACTGACATTGCAGGTTAAGTAAGAAATTGAATTGGTTTAGAACTGTGCACTTGAATGTGGATCTGGAAACGGCTAAATATTGGTTTACGCAAAGAAAATTAAGTCAAAACTGCAACTAGACAGATGCAAAGATATGTAGCATCAAATTCAACCCCAAATTTCTGTGAATTTACTGTTGGAGCAATGATCTATTTTTGAATTTCAAATGCAAAGTTCCTCTAGAAAATAGCGTTATCAAACGTGCTGTAATTCTGCTATCTGCACTCCGTTGAACAATTGAAGAAATCCTTCTAGAAGGAGACCTTTGTAGCTCTTCTATACAAGTTTGTGATGAGAGTAAGCTGTGTTGGAATTTCAGTTTCCAAGCAATCTCAAGCTTTTTCCATAATGTCAGGAAATCTTCCCATTTTTCTAATATCACTTGTAAACTTTAGGATTTGCAGTATTCTGGACCACAAACAGAAGACACAATTGCTTACATAGAGCTCCTCTTCTAAGAGGATGGATTCTTCTGTTTGACCAAGTCAAAGACCTGCTCATATGGTCGTCTAGAAGGTTGATTTCTTCTCATGCTGGATGTGCCGAAAAGGACCGTGAGAATGCGGTCCATTTAGGGGACACGAAAACCTCCTCCCAAGTATCCATATTTCCTGGTCCCATCATGTAACTTAAACTCTGAACACTGTAGTTCTAGCAAAGATTCCTCTCCTTCTTTTCAAGAATTAGCATATTTGAACATCTTACAGCACACCAACAATCTCATTGAACGAATGATGTTCTCGAAGAGGAGGTTAGTCTTTGGCTAGGAGAAAGCCTGGATAAAGGGCTTGCTTTTAGGCTGTAGCAGCAACACACCAAGAACCAAAGTAGCTCCTGGAAAAAAACGACTAAATGGAGTAGGAAACATTACAGAATGTCAACAAAGGATTACAAGATTTATCCACAGATATACTTCGCTAGTCACCAGCAAGATGATCTGCTAATAGTCTGAAGAGTAACTTCCATTTTAGAAACTTCACCTTAAGGTGCAGTGTCACCATATAGCTGCATATAGCTTATCATTGTCATTGGCGTTGCTTCACTTGATATACGAAAGCGGCTCTCTTGTCTTATATTGTCTCACAATATCATCCTAACATTGATATGGTATCAAAGCCTCGTTCACTGTGAGGAGAGAGAAGGATGTATTTAGGATAATCTTTTTACAAGGGGATAATTTCTTGAGGGAACCTACTGGAATAGGAGCGACTTCATAAGATCTATTCAACGAGCTTTTTCCTGTTGAAATCCTGTAGGTTCTGCTTGAGATTATCTTGGTGGTGTAAAAAAGGTGCAGAAGTGTGTGTTTGCCATGGGATTCTATGGTCCTTGGAAGATGACTCCAAATCCGGTACCAATTATCAGATTTGGAAGGAACCTTTTGAAGTTTATCTAGCTTTGATGGATGTAAAGCAAGGCTTGAAGAAAGATTGGTTACCAAGCACTGATTCAAAGGTTGATGATAAAGCTATAGAGTTCAAGAAACTCAGACGCCACATATTCTTCACCACTTTTTGAGAAGGTTCATGTACTTAGGCAGACAGTCACTTGTCAAAGAACAGATGGATTAGGTTGACATTAAAAGAGTGCACTGGTGTAGCAAGATGCATTTCTAAGCTGAAGACATGGAAGGAAGACGTGCTTGGCGCTGGAGGCTATATTTCTGAGCAAGATATGATTATCATTTTGCTTAGGGCTGTTGCCAGTAAGTTTTTGCATATTGCTGCAACTGTTAAAACACAACAAGGATTTATAGACTTGTTATTGTGTTGCTGGTAGAAGCATTTTGCTCGACATGCTAAGGAAGCCAGCTTAATATTGATGTTGTTCATGTTCCTGAGATTTCTACAGATCTTCTTTCTGTACCGCAGTTTGACGTACAAGGAAAAAATATTACCTTTGGTGGAGGCAAAATTTATCTTACCAATCAAAATCCTTTCAAATATGTGAACCTGCAGAGCCTGGAGTTAAAGCTACTGGTCGTATGAATAAGGCAGGCTTATACACAGTTGATGGCACTCCTAAGGCACAAGGAGTTGCTTGTCTAGCAGCAGACTTCACTACTGAATATTTGTGGCATACCGTCACATGGGAGCATGAGCTTTTGGTGAGCTGGCTCGTTTGAATACAGTTGAGGAACTGCCGAAACTGAGTGAGATCTCAGTCCGTAGAATGTGAGGCCTGTCATTCAGGAAAGCAATCTCAGGCTCCTTATTTAGATCATGCTCATTTTGGAGCAACAACTGTAGAATTGCTATATGCCCTTATCTTCTTTGGGAAGCGCACATTGGTTTATGGTGATGGTCGATGACTATAGTAGATATACTTGGGTTTTTATTTAGACACCAAACATCATGTCTTTTAGAAATTTCAGGATTTCATACTTAGATTTAATCCTTATTGTCAACATCATGCTATTGAAGGTACCATATTCTTATGCTGAAAATGGTGTGGCGGAACGCAAAAATAGGACACTTCATAATCTTGTTAAATTTTATGCTTGCCCTGTTAAATCTATGTTTGCCCATAAACTGCTTCCTCTATATTTTTGGGCAGAAGCTTTGCTGACTGCGTATATTTGCAAATAAAGCACCTACCTTCGTAGTAGAGCGTGCTACTTCATACCAAGCTTTCTATGGTATAGAACCTCAAGTTGGGCATTTACAAGTATTGGATGATTAGCTTACGGTGCTATTCCTATAGAAAAAACAAAACAGCTTATCCTAATGTCCAAAAGGATGCAATCCTCAAACGAAGCAAGTCTTTCCAGAAGTGCAGATTTTGTGGAAGAACCAATTTATAAACAAGAAGATCAAACAGATCTTAAACATTTGTCTGAGCAAATACCTTGTTTACAAACACCATCTTCACAACATGAGCCGGTTCCTCATTCTTCAGTTGATAAGGATCAGCAGATAAATCAGTCTTCAGTTCCATCTAATCCTACTATTTCAATGTGGCAGAAGATTTGCCTGTTATACCTAGAAGATATGGACTAGAGCCTATTGCGATTATGCTTTTGTTCTCCTGATCCTGCTACTTAGAAGCAAGCATAACTGGAAACAAGCTATGCAAGAGCAGTTTGACATGCTTATCAAGCAAGGTACGTGGATTCTTGTGCCTAGACCAGCAAACTATAATATCATTGCCAGCAAATGGGTATGCAGACGGCACAATCGCAAAATACAAGGTAAGGTTAGTGTCCGGATTTACAGGAGTTTGGTGTGGATTATGTTTATTCGTTTGCTCCTGTGGTTGCCTACAATTGGCAGCTAATAAATGCTGGCATTGAAGCAAATTGATTTTGAAATGTGCATTTCTTAATCGTGATCTTAAAGAAGCATTGTATATGGAGCAGCCACCAGGGATTGTGTAATTGGGAAAGGAAGATTTTGTGTGTAAGTTGCAGAAAAGTCTCTATGACTCGAAGCAAGCTCCGAGATGTTGGCGTGACAAAATTCATATCTTTTCTTGCTCAATCAGATTCATGGTTTTGTCTGTGTCAGAGCAGATCCAAGTTTATGATAAACAGAAGGGCAGACTATAGAACTTAGGCCATGTGTACAGATACACAGGGAATGGTTTGTTTGCTGCATTTGCTTTAGGATTTAGGGGTTGAAGTTGAGAAAGCTGTTTTGTATGTTGACAATTCTGGTTCCGCCAGTTTGGCTAAAGACTACTGGTATCATCCTCCCATGAAAAGTTTGAATACCAAACATTGTTTCATTTGAGAGCAGCCGGGTACTACTATTCTGCAATTACTGTACTGTCGAACTACCAATCAAAAGGCAGAGGGCTTGACCAAGGTATTAGCCGGTTCCAAGTTTGATGGTGTTTTCTTAGTTTTTCATTTTCTGCTGTTCTCTTCAGTGGGGTTCAGTTTTAAGGCAGTGTTAATGTAGAAATTTCACCCTGCTGGCTCAAACTAAACTGATGACTAAGTTACCACATGTGTCTAAAAGCTTAGCTGAAGGTTTACTTAAATGCTTATCTTCGATCAGGCATAAGTCAGGCATTGTGTTTTTGTCAACATCGATTCATACATCCTGCAATTCTGTTCCTTTAAGGATGCCCCAAATCAACCACCATTCTGGTACTAAACAAGTCATCAACAAGGAGCAAAATATCTTGGATAGGTCATTGAAACAGGAATTTTGACACAATTTTGACCTGAATCACTTTCTTGGTTTACAGTAAAGGATCATTCTAAACTTGGTTATGGAGACCCAGAATCCCTGTTGTAACGGGGATGGCATTATTAACGGTCACCATGTTTTACAGGTAGGAATCTTCATACCCTCTTTCCTTTAAGCTTGGCTTATCTTATCATCTTGCATTTTGCAGGATCAAAAATCCAAACATCATAACGGTCTAGTGAGAAGATCATATGATTGGATCAACGCACAGATACTTTTTTATAATGTGACTTTTGGGCTCTACATGCTCGATTGGTGGGAACGTCTTCTTTTCAGTATCCTGTATTATCTCGATGAATCTTTCCTTGCATCTGAAAAAAGCTCACTTTCTTTGACCATAGTTTCAGATTCAATTGTTTTGTCATTGGCATGGTACATGACATACAAATCCGTATGTGTCACCTGTTACTTTTGGTTATATCTGTTTAATGGGTAAGCCTTTCTGTTCCTTTTTCTGTTTTGTAGCATGGAAGTAAATAACTATATTAAGAACTTAAATCTTGTATTGATATGGACTATTAACAGGCAATTGATTGGAAAACAATGGAAATTTAACCAAAATAGGCACAGCAGCCAAGCCCTTGGGTGGGAATTTTCAGCAGGGTAGATGCAAATAGATCAATCTGATAAGAATGTCCATTGCAATGGTTTTCATGTGTTCAACATTCTGATAACCTCAGATATCGAAACATGATCATGCACAAGTATGCTTGTCTGAACAAATAGCACAGTATAATAAAATGAGAGAGGACTCTGTATAAGATTGATGTCAGCACAAATGCTCAAGGTGGACATATATCTGTAAGTCATCACCAAGTCAATTAACAATCCTCACATATACACTCTTATCAGAAACCAACATATGTGCCTATAATGATTTGTTTGCTAATTAAACAATTCTTTTATGTTGCAGGGTTGCTACATGGGTGGAGGCATGGTAAGTTCTTGCCTTTGGCAAGTTTTGGACATTTGCTAAGCTCCCTTTTCCTATTATCCTTATACAGGTACCAGGATGCAACTGGTAATGTTGACACATGGGATCCTTCGTGCACTTGAAACAGGGATGATTTGATGACCGGAATTTGTTGTACAGAATTTGATGTCTTATTATATCCAGAAGTTATCAATTATAGGTGCATCTTCTAGTAATCTCATTAGTAAATTATGATCAGCAAAAGGAGAATGTTTGGGAAATGTCTTCCATCATCACTTTTGAGTAGAGGGGGTAGTCATGGCGCAATAGAATGCAGTGCATGGATGTCTTGGCAAGTTCAATGATATCCTAAGAAGACAATAAGACCTTTTGGATTCCAGGGGTCTGTAGTTGAACATCAGAAGCTACAAGAGAATGTAACATGCCAAGTAAAGATGAAGATATTAACTTCCCCTTTTTAGAACTAATCATATAAAGAAGGTGCTGTCACGCAGTGGGTTGCTCTCTTGAAATTTTTACTTACATAGAAGATAGAAGGACATGGAAATAGAGTTGAAGGCAAAAAAAAAAAAAAAAAAAAAAAGCTATGGTTAAAAAAATTGTAGATCATTGTGCATGAATAAGAAAAAATTGCCAGATTTAAGCAATAGACACAAAAGTGACATACAATGAATTATAGTGTGCAGTAATGAGTAATCATCATAGGCAGGCTATTCTGGTGCACATCAACTACTTCATCTTCCCAAATCTGCCATGAAGAAAGCTGATTATGCAAGGGAAACACTATGCCAGTTAGTTTAAAATATTTATTTACATTTTACATAAATATTTGGGATACTAAATAATCATCCTATGTCATAACACGAGTAAAAGAAGATAAACAAGAACCATGATGAAGATAAATATTTGGGATACTAAATAATCATCCTATGTTATAACACGAGTAAAAGAAGATAAACAAGAACCATGATGAAGATAAAAATACGTAGCTAATGTAATCCATTACTGAAATGAATATGGCACCTTCCTTCTGCACATATGACAATGAATATGGCACCTTCCTTATGCACACATGATAAGGCCACATATTTGGTTCTTTCAGCTGCATTTTAAATCCAAGACAAATGAGAAGATATCTTACTTCTAGAAGGCATTTGCTAGGTCCATCAAAATCATCTAACATGCATTTCAGTATGAACGTTTCCACATTCTTTGGTGCTAAAAAAAAAATGAATCTTATAAATTTGGACTCTGCAACACCAAGGGGAGCGTATTCAAAAAATGAATGTTGTAACACAGATTGAAGAACATAGGGAAACACATTTCATGAAACAGGTAGTATCTTTGTTGACCTTCTCCAATGTGTCCCTAGAAAGGCTTGTTTATTCTCCAAAAGTTAGAAACCTGAAAACCAGTTGTATCTGAAATAGTGAGATTTTTTTTTTTAGCACCTACATCGTAGCTTGCTAAGAAAATAGAGGCCGAGCAAGAGTACAAGGGTTGAAACTGCTACGAGACACCGCATTTTCTTGTGTTTGGCTTCATGAATGGGGAAATGGAATTGGAAGCGTGAAAAAAGCAACTCTGCAGGAAAATGGTCAAATGATGTACAGAAATATGGTCGGAAACGTGAGATTGTGAACCCATTCCTTCATAGCTGCATCAGCTACATTGCATGATCTCCAATGATCACATGTAATTGGTAGTTCGCAGTATATGCCCTTGTAGCTCGAAATAAAAAGAAGTGCAGTTTTGACATCTTTTATCTTTTGGCTTATCTATGTCCGCCAAAATGGCATCAACATAATTCCTAGGCTTTGCCCTTCAAGCAACCCAAAAATGATCCTTATTTTACATATCCCTTTGTATCGACCAACAAAGCTAACCATAGAGAACTTATACAGTCTCAAGACATTAGTCAAGGCTTCCTTATATTTTCTTGACATGGTTAGATTTCTTGGAATATTACTGTTTGATGCTGGCTTGAAATACATGTTAAATATTCCTCTAGGGATTCCCACCCAAGTTAGAAAACGAATAGCGAAAAAAAACAACAAAATTCTCTGTTGTCGCCAGTGGAGCATCCACATTCTCGATTGCTAAATTAGCATTGTGGTGAATAGGTGGAGCAGCCCAAAATTCGATTGCGCCAAAGAGGTGGAGCGATTTTAGATTGTCAGATTGCCAAAACATGTTCCAAATCTTTGCAAAAGTCTTAGAACTTATCTAGATACAAATGCATTTATTTGGACCAGTTGCATATGTGTTGATAAATAAATAATCTTTATTTGCCATTTTTATTTGTTTTGCGGCCTGTGAGTGTTTCATATATATGTTCGAGCACCCCCCACATGGTGTTTTGTCCTTTGCTCTGTACCATCTCATGGCCACATGGGGGCCTCCGTGGACATAAAAATTCTACCTTATCTTATCTTTATGCCTTTGATTAGCTTCTTGGTGCTGCATATGGTAAACAATTGATAAATGGGTAGTTACTCCACCAATATGGTAAATGTTTGATAAATGGCTACTTACCTCACTATACTATTTAAACCAGTGTGGGAAACTTTTAGGCCCAAATAGTAAACATTCTTTTGTTTTTTATATATTTCAAGAAATTAGATTGTGCTAATAGAGAACTGCAAACAAATTTCTAACTTTTTTACGACCATGTTCAAACTTTCTACCATGTCCTTCCAGTAGGCTTTAAGACGTTCTGGATCCATGCCCAGTGTGTAGGCCAGATTCAGAAGTTAGGTGTCTCCCATATTCGTCACCTTCTCGCAATAAAGCATGCGTCACCCCAAAGCAGCACGTTTGCAGAGGCAATGATCCTGTTTTTTGGAGCAGAATTGGGTATGGACCCGCGAACTTGACTCCAATTGCCCGAGTCAAAAAGTCTTTCTGAACCTTTTCAAATCTTCCCAGGTGGCTAGGAATATCACCGGTCCCCATACGTCCAACTCTATATAAAAGACATGTTGTACCAAAACCTGAACAACTGCGCCTGATGGGGCCAATCCTAGAGCTTTGTGTTGTGGAAATTTTTCTTCATGGCAAAGAGTGCTTTTTCAACCTGTTGTTATTCATTGGTGGATATAGGTGTCATAGAATGTGGTGGTAGTGAGCTCTACTCCAAGATATTTGTATGTTTGTACCACCTATTTGACCTTAATAAGTTGATATGAGAAGTACCATGGTCTTTGCCAAGTTGACCCGCATTCCAGTGTCCTGACAGAAAGTGCTTAGTGTGTCCAGATGATGTTGCATCATTCCCGGTGTGTGAGACAGGTCCACATGTGTGAGCTAATAAGTCCACGTCATCTGCATATATTAAAGTGCCTAATGATGTAATTAGCAACATGAAGCCCCTCCCCCACCATGCTGGGTAAGCCATTCCTTGGGTTGATCAGTATACAGTCCAAATAGCGTGGGAAACGGTGGACATCCCTATCGCACTTCCACAATATTGTTGATAGGGTGGCATGATGGAGGATTCGAGTCGTGTCTGTCTAATACAACATATGTATTGCATTTTGTAGTTCCTATGGGATGCCTGGCATGGATAATCTCTCCTACAACTTCTCCCTAGCACAGTTTCAAAGGCCTTTGCAAAATGCACATAGCAGCAGTACAAATCTTGTCATCTATTTCTGTTGTCTTCTAATAGTGTGCCTAATATGAAAATGTGATCAATTGTGGAATGCTTGAGCGCACGGACCCATGTCTCCTCTACCTGTGATGTCAATTGCATTCAAGGATTCTGACAAATAAGTTTGCCAACAAAGGACTGGCCATAATGGTGCGATAATTGGCAAGACAACGTCGATCCCCTGCTTTATACATTGGAACTACTCTGCTGATGGTCCATTGTGTAGGAAAGCCTTCCTAGATGTCTCTATTGAATAAGCTAGTCAGAACTTGGGCAATCTGAGGCCCAACCCACTTCAATAGTTATGTCGCATGTCATTTAGATCAACTGCCTTGCCATTTGAGAGTCGTTGCAAGCCGCCTACCTCCGTTGTAGTCAGGGATGCATCCGCTTGCGCTAGCACAGTGAGTGAAAAGCTTATTTCATTGAAGGCACCACTTCACTCTTTTGTTCACATGTACAAGGAATCAGGTTTTATAGGTATTGAACATCTTGCATTGATCCAAATGAAATAAAAAATCTTACTTCATTGAAGGTAGAAGAAGAAAAATTTTAACGTCCACGAGAACCCAATCGTGTTATGGGACCGGTACAAGAGAGGGGGCCAAGGCCCAGTCCAAAACTCGGGGCAAAGCCCCAACACGAACATGCAGATTCACATATACAAGAGAAAAAATACAATATATTGCTCATAGATGCAGGGGAACTAGTCCCACACAGCCCATGGTTCAGGAGACCACTGATCCCGAATGATAGCATGGCCGCTTCTGTACACTGCCCACTTACGTTGCATGCGAGCCTCACGGACCCGACAAAGTTCCTCCCTGCGCCTACACAGCTGGGCGAGCGTGAGATCTTCTTGCACGGAGAAGGTGGTGCCCTTCAAGTGGTTACCGTGCTACAGAACATGCAGTGGGGAGATAGCGTCTCGAAACTGGACCAAAAGGTGACGAGGACGGTCGGGTCGTGCTGCTCCGACTCGACTAGCAGACTCAATACCGGACACTTCGATCTGCATCTCCTTCGTGAAGAATCGGCGCGCCTCCTCAAGGCCCGATCAATCATTCAGCTGAGGGAGCCCAACAATGCGTAAATTCAACGCAGGCGGGTGTGACTCTCCTTCAGATGGGGGAGGCATGGCAGGAGCTGACTGTGCGGAAGTGTAGACTGACGTTGCACCCGAATGCAGCAGATCCTCCATCTGTGTTGCAATGGAGGCGGTACGTGACGTATCATCCGTTGGTGCGACAACTGGAGCTGACGGTCCCTGCTCTACATATTAGCCGTAGAAAGTGCATATTAACAAGGACGTAATATAAAGTAACTAATACACACCATAATACAAGATAATCTTACTTGGAAAATACCCATTTGAAATACAAGATAACATGACACCCATATATAAAACATATATAGTTTTACTAATTAGATTAAGTGTGGCAAGAATAATGTAGTGCATAAAATTCATTATGGAAGCACTCTTTTCATATTAATCCAATAATTCTCCACTCTATTTCAACCCTTCTAGTATGGTTCGTTGTTGTCTTGCATTTTTGTTAGTGTCTTGTGAAGAAGATATTGAAAGCCCTTGGGAGCCCTACTTACTAAGAGATATGTCGAAGGTTCTTGGCAACCACATATGTTCAAGTTTACAGTTTTCTCGATAGCATTCAATTTCTACAACATAAAATGGTATGTGCTACATCAATTGGCATTCGAGGTCAATAACGTGTCCAATGCATAGATTACATGTGTATTATCAATGTTCGTACTTGATTGTCAATGGTCGTCATTGTAGAAGATGAACTCTTGTGTACACACGAGGTTTACCTCGCTCATATCAGCTGCAGGGCCTGATCAGCATGGATCTCATTCTTAAATTAGAGTGGGCATTGCATACTTATGATTATTTTGCATGGTTCTCATAATTGTACTTGTATTTGTGAATTAGATTATTCACCCTCTCGTAGAGACCCACGAAGTATTACAAAATAAAAGCACTTCTTAAAACGCTATAACCTAGCCTACTTATAAACAAGCAACGTTTTTGTGATGAAAGCTGCTAAGTTCCATGATGGCAATTGAAAAACAATATAGATATTCATGGTTCCCATAGTGATTTCATGGTTATCTCACAACCTGGTCATGACATGTGGATGTATCATTGGTAGTGCTCTGGTATCATATTCAAGAATGTAATCCTTGTCTCCTTGCTAGATATTTCTCGTATGGTGTATTGACAACATGTGGGTTTACACAGTAGGACTCTCTTGTAGTAAAGTTGTTCAATTTGAGGGGGGGTCCTCATGGTTGTATTATCACGTGCATGATGCCCCGGGATTCACTTATAATAAAGGAGATATGCCATCTGCGTCCAGGGGGTGGCAAAAACACCCTTGGTGTACTGACTTATGAAAGCTAATTTTACCCGTAAAATATATTAGTTTATCCTAAATAGTGGTTAAACTCCACTCACCCCCCCCCCCCCAAAAAAAATGATAAGTATGCCTACATAAAATCGTCAGAAAAACCCCTATAGTTGAATGCACATGTTGTGTACGCCCAACAAGTGTGAACCCCCTGGGGCATGATGCTTACGTATGATATCTTGAGCATTCATTAGCACCCTTAAACCTTCACTTAGTCCTTTCATGGTGTAAGCAGATAGACAAGAGCCTCCGAGTGTAGATGTGGTGTTAACAGGCAAACCAGCAAACTAGTTATAAGCCTAAGGGTTGTGAGCCTTTAGGAAGGCCTTAAGCTTGATATTCTTAAAACATAAAGCATTATAATTGTATACAGCTCGATATGTTATATACATATGAAAAATTGTTATGTGTTTTCTTGGACATAGTTGAGAATAAAGATTCAATTCTTTACCTTGAGTTTTGACTTGAGAATGCTTTTGCATTGCATTACTCAACTCATGCATACCAACTTGTTTAATTTTTATTCAAGTCTTGATGGGATCTTGGATTACTTGGAGGGCGAACCCGATAGACCCATCACACACAACCATCTTATATGTTTTTTTTTTTTTTTTTTTGGAAGAACTGAGTCACCAATATATTAAAAGAATGATAATGTTACAGAGACGAGTGAGGAGGAAAAGGAACTGCCCCGAAGGGACAGAAATACCTCAACACTCCACAACAACATAACACAAATAATACCTCCAACCTCCCAGAACCCCATGCTAAGCCAGATTGTACCACTAACTATGTACAAACTCACCATTGTCATCCACAATGCCCAAAACATCTCGCCAGATGGAGAACTTCCTCTTTGCTGAGCCAGAAAACACAAGGAAACTCTGGAACAACTTATATCTGAGTGGGGGAAAAAGGGAGGCCGCAGACTGCTGCATCCCTGAAAGATCCACAGGCGACGCCGCTTCCAAACCAACCAGACTAACCATGCCACACACAAATGAAAGGCTTGCTGCCTGAGGGGGGACCAAGAAGCCAGATACAAATGAAGGAGCAGCTGCTAGCTAGACAACCTGACTTGAAACAAAGCCCTGCCCCAATCCCAAACAACCTGCAAGTGATGGCACAACACCAGACAATGCTCAATGGACTCACGACGGAGGCCACAACAAGGGCACAAAGAACTCACACCAGGCTTAAACCTGCTCACTAGGACATTCACCCGGATGCACCCGGTGCACCACCTGCCACAGAAGAACCCTAACCTTGGGTGGGGAAAGAGAGTTCCATGTCCACACCCAGAGAGAGCGCCAACTAGAGCCCTGAAGCTGCAATGACCACTTGCCCGAAGGAGGCAAGGTGTCATGAATCACTAGCACCCGATAACAAGACCGCACAAAGCATGAGCCAACAACATCAGGATGAATCTTCCAGACCTGAATAGCCACCTCATCCTCGAGTAAGAGAGGTATATGTAGCGGAATACATCCCGCCACCTTCTCCCAAATAGTCCGATCACACCTCCTAAGCCGAAAACGGACCCGAAAGAAGTCCCAGGAAGCTAGCTGACCATTCCAGTACCAATCCTCCAAGGGGAATACTGCAGCCCGAGTCCAACGGGCCTGTGTGCGGGCGTGCATGGTGGCAGCCAAGGGCAAATGCGCAGGGGGCAAAGGGACCCACAAGAAAGGAGAAGTGTGATGATAAACTGCAGCATAATCTATCTGAAACAACACTCACACATGATCCCAAGCTCACAGCACCCCCTTAAGAAAAGGCGAGAGACCATATAGCAACGCCCAAGGCAGCTGCACTGCCACAGACGGCTTCCCAAAAGGTACACAGCTGCGAAGGGACTGCATAAGCAACACCGCTCCTGGAGAAAAAGCTTCTTTCTGAAGAATGTTCCAAACAAACTTAGACACCAACACCTTACTGTGTAACGCCAAATCCAGAATTGTCAAACCACCATCCTCCCGAGGGCGGAGACACTTCCACCAAGCCACTTTAACTACCACACCTTCTGCATCTCCTCCCCACACAAAATTACGGACAATCTTATCCAGATCCTGCATCTTACATTCAGGAGCTAACATGGCGGATGCTGTGTATATATGAATGCTACAGAGCACTGCCTTAGCAACAATGATCTTGCCTGCCATAGACAACTTACTACCCTTCCACCAGTTAAGGTGTCGTTGCAATCCCTGCAGAATTTCATCCCACACTCGGCCCAACGAGATATCACCCCCAAAAGGAATGCCCAAAAGCTTGGTGCACGCGTTCCCTGGAAGCACCGTCCAAGGGAAGAGAGACAGACAAGATGGAGGCGGAGTCTGCAGAGCGCACAATGCTAACCACTTACCCCAATTCAACAGGCAACCAGAGGCGACAGAAAACATGTCCAGCAGCCCTTTTACGTTGCGCAAATTCCTCTCCTCTGCCACCAAAAAAAGGAACGTGTCATCTGCAAACTGGTTGATGATTTGCTGGCCACCATCCTGCATTTGAAGACCATCCACCACACCCTCCTCTACCGCAGTCAATAGCAACTGGGACAAAGCCTCCGCCACAATAGTAAACAAGAATGGAGCCAAAGGGCACCCCTGTCGAACCCCTCTCCCCAATGAGAAGAAAGAAGAGGGCTCGCCCTGACACACCACTGTAGCTCGTGCTGACAACCATCTTATATGTTGCCAATTGCCAAAGTCCACAATTAACCTGCATTTGATTTAAATAAATATTATCCTTAAACATGATATATAATCTCATATGATGGGCTACGCAAAGAGTGACCACTCAAAGGTTCTTAATTGCAGGACAGATGTTTTATCAAATAATCGTTCAGTCCTTATAAACGTTCATTCTGAGCCATTGATGGATGGAATATTCCATCAACATTCCCTCTCCATCACTCTAAACCATCCGTTCAAAAACAAGATGGGGTCAAACTCCATTTTCCACGTCATACTATGATTTGGGGGCAATGGTTCTCATGTCAATGATTTATATGAGATTGACTTAGCAATTACAAAAACAGACAGCAAATACATATTATTGAGTTGCATAAACTAAAAACATAGAACCTGAAGATGAATATTTATTGTTGTGTAACAACAAAAAGCACAGCATGCCTGTTGTCTTTAAAATAGACATGCTGTCTTTAAAACAGAAACCCAGACAGCCAACACATATTATTGAGTTGCATAAACTAAAAACATAGAACCTGAAGATGAATATTTATTGATGTGTAACAACAAAAAACACAGCATGTCTGCTGTCTTAAAAATAGAAACCCAATACATGGGTCATTCAAACAATGCCGCCACAAGCCATCTAAGCCATCTGATCCATTATAACAGGAGCACAATCATATGAGATTGTTACAGTGGATGAAGATCATGAAGATCAACAAAAAAAACATAGCATATCTGTTGTCTTAGAAACAGAAACCCAATACATGGGTCACTCAAACAGTGCTGCCACAAACCATCCATTACGTAACAGGAGCACATCATATGAGATGTGTTACAGTGGATGAAACAAGGCTCCTGTCCAAGAACATAACATCACAGAGGTGTGCATGTTAAACATGCCTGCTGCCACAGAAACCAACATAACAGATTATCAAGCATGAAGATTTGAAACCCCACCGCCAGATATGAAGAACAATTGTGCCAAAATGGTATCTTCTTTACACAAATTCTTCACACATTGCTATGCCTTAAGACCACGGACGAAATATAAGAAAAACATCATCTGTTATGTTAACCTGTTTGTTTTTGTAGCAAAGCCTGTTGCTTCTTTGCTCGATGCCATGAAGTTCCAACTCCTCCATTCCTTTGCTAATCCCTTAGTATATGCATAATGTTTCAAATGTACGCGAACATCATGGCAAGATAAATCATGTGTTAGATAAAACTATATAATATATGTTGTAGGACATTGTAACCTAGAACCAAAAATTTGCACTTAAATGCATCAGAATAAAGAACCAAATGCTGAAAACAGGGACATAATGTTCATTACCTGCTTCAACGCTTCGTATAGAAGTGGATCTGGCATACATGGGAGGGGACACTGCTATGTGAAGCCTTTTTCTGGACTCGTCTCGTATAGAAGAGTTGGACTGGCCTATGTTTGCTTCTAGAAGCTTGATTCTAAGGTTAGAAGATGGCATGTCAGACGAGTTCACCCTGCCCTATCCAAAACACCATCTCCAGAAAACACGATCTCCGGAATCCTGCCAGGCCTCCTGCATCCTCCGCCTACCGCTTCCTGCATCTCCCCGCTATATCCACTTCATGTCCACGCCGCCCTGCCCTCTGCCCTGAAAATAGATACCCTAAAGTCGAATCTGAAAATTACTAAAGCAGAAAAATCACAAGACCTTAGAGAACCCAAAACCCATTTTCTGACATCAGCTTTATACGGTTTTGGCATACTCATACTTGCCAAAACCATATAAAATCTTAGGTAATACCTGTCCCTTTCAACCATTGCAGAAGTTAATTATCATGATATGGAAACAAAGAGCATATAATTATTGATGCAAGAATGCATGAAGTAGAATTACATCTCATGACACTCATAACACATCCGAAAGGACAAACTCATATCAATGTATCTTATCTTCAAGACCATTTTCTGGAACAAACCCTTATAAGTGAGAGAATTCCTTTCTTTTATAACCAGGAGGGGCTTTGATCTGCCCACTGTTGATCTTGGATAACCAATGGCAGTTGAAAATCAAACAAGTCCTTAACAGATGAAAGGCTGGACTTTTTTTAACCAGGGCTCTAGCAGGTGATTACAGCAATCCCTGACAGCTAGGTTTGATTACCAGAAATTGTCTGCTTGATTATGGAAGACCTTGTCCTCCTACTTGGTATTGTGCAAAAGGGATTAGGCTTCTGCATGGTCCATTTTCTTCGAAAAGTACCAATACATCCACAAGTATTAGGGTGAAATATAGCAGTTTTCAACGATGAGTTATCAAAATCAAACCTGAGATAAACAAGCTTACAATTCTTCATCTGCAGCATAGATGCTGGAAAGCAAAGCATATGCTGCTGCATTCTCACCATCCAGCTTGAAAACATGTTCTGCAACACGTTTGCCCAGATCTGAATCACCATGTGTTTTGCAGGAACTGAGTAATGCTCTCCAATATGCTGCGGTGGGCTGAAATGGTAGGTTATACATCAAGGATTCTGCCTCGCCTAGCTGTCCTCCTCGTCCAAGGAGATCAATTATACAGGATGACTGTTCTGGCATATGTGCTACAATATGGTCTAAACTCAAAGAAACAAAGAAGTGGTATCCTTCATCCATCAGTCCTGCGTGACTACACGCTGACAGAATGCTAATAAAGGCAAACTCAGTGGGTTTCATACCTTCCAGATGCATTTTTATGAACACTTGTAGTGCATCCTTTACAAGACCATGCTGAGCATATGCAGCAATTATTGTGTTCCAAGAAATTACATCCCTCGTAGGCAACTCTTCAAACACCATACGGGCATCATTCAAACTCCCACATTTAGCATACATGTTGATAAGAGAACCACCTACAACAACATTTGCTCTAAAGCTAGATTGTGATATTTGCAAGTGAATCCTTTTACCTTCATCAAGAGCTGCATGTTTCGAGCATGCATCAATAATGCTTGAAAAAGTAAAAGCATCTGGTCTCAAGCTTTCAAGTTGCATTTGATCAAAAGTTTTAAGAGCTTCCTTGAGGTACCCTTGTTCTGCACATGCGGAAATCATAGCATTGTAGGATACCAAATCACGTTGGGGCATTTGTGTGAAGACTTCAAGGGCCTGATCTAGCTGACTATGTCTAATACAAGCAGAAAACATGACTGTGGAAGAAACTGTATCCTGCTTGGGCATTTTCCAGAAAAACTTTAGGGCTTTATCTAGCTGTCCATGTTCAACATACCCAGTAAGCATAACAGTCCATGAAATTGAATCCCTCTCAGGCATTTGTTGGAAAAGATCGAAAGCGTCATCCAACTTCCTACATTGAATACATGCAGCAATCATACCATTCCAAGACACAACATTCCGTTCAGGCATTGCTTGGAAGATATCCATTGCTTTATCTACCTTCCCATGTTCTGCATATGCTCCGGCCATGATGTTCCAAGAAAATAGATTAGGACGATCAATATTATCAAATACAACTCTAGCATCTTGCAATGCTCCACACTTGCCATACATATAGACAATAAGATTTTTCAAGTATCTATCTCCTTCTAATCCACTTTCAATGATGTATTTATGAACGCGCTTACCTTCTGAGACGTCCTTTGTTTTGGCACATTGCCGAATAATTGATGCAATTCTGAAAATGTTTCCTTCATTGTCAATCTTACTATTTGGGCATGTGGACCTATAGTTCCTACATGATGAGTTTACGACTTCATTTCCGGTGGCTTCAAAATTTGAGAGGATCAATGTACTTAGTTCTAGAGAATCAAGAAGAGCAGTTAAATCCCTTCTGGAACAGGTTCTGGAGCCTCTCCTATGCATTTTCTAACAATCTCTGTATCGTTGTGGGTTTTCCAAAAGAAAGTTGTAAATTGAATAATTATATTTCTTGGAAACAAGAAACAAGTAAGGACTCCATGGCCCAATGGATAAGGCGCTGGTCTACGAAACCAGAGATTCTGGGTTCGATCCCCAGTGGAGTCGTTTTGTCGATATTTTATTCAAAACGTGGATATTTTATTCATATCCATATAACGTTTATTTTGATACTTGTCCCACATAACATTCATTTTTGTGCTTGTTTTTTATGCGGTTATTTTGTATTGTTGCGCCTACATTTTATTCTGGCTTGTCCATATGACATTCCTTTTGGTATTTGTCCTTTAAACGTGGATATTTTGTATTGTCCATTAAGCTATTAGGCACGGATTTCAAATGAGTTCAGCATGGAGTTGTGTACAACAGGACAGTTCATAGCATGGCAAACTTGGCTTGCATGTATAAGGGTTCATTCAGACTAGCAAACTAGCAGTTAAGTTAGGTTGAGTTAGCTTTTTCAACCGTTATTACCTTCACACCACAAGTTAAGTTAGCATTGGTTAAGCCTATTTGGTTAACAGCTGTTAATTATATTTTTAACCAAAAATACTAACTTAACACCCCTTCACACCAAACACAATAGTTAACAATTAGTTACGCGAAATTAAGTGGCGAGGTATTTTTGTGGACCAAATGTTAACAAAAATACAGTGACCTCGTTGAGATCATTTAGGGCCCGTTAACTATGGTGACGCGAGCTCCGCCTGCTCGAGGAGGTCGAACTGCACGTCGTGGAGGAGATAGCAGAGGTCGAAGTGCTCGTGGACGAGGCCGTGGAAGGGAAGATACCCTCGGGGATGGAGATGGTCTGCCAAATCCTGAAGAGGTAAAGTGGGTTTTATTTTTATTTTTTCTACATGAATGCTTGACAGGGAATGCTATACTGGTCTTGAATGAAATCAAAATTCTAGTACTACCTTGTTGGTCTTTTTTCTTTTCCTGCTAGTTCATATACCTCTGTAGTTCATAATCCCTTTGTGCTTCTATCATCCATAAATCCTCCATCTATGAAGGAAGCATTTTTTTGCTGACAAAAAGATTGCAGATCAAGAGCAGTTTGATAGGCACATAATAAGGGCTATGATATTTTCTCATGTTATGTTTGTAGCCATTGCACATCAACGCGGAGAATGGATCGGAGTCTTCTCATGCATCCGTGGATCTCAAAAAAGGAAGAGATCAAGGAATTGGTCAAGTGAAGAGAAGGATGTTAGTGGAGTTTAAAAAGGCAAAATGGTTAGCTTTAGAAGGTGCTTCAGCAAGAGACAAGATGGAATCAGCAGTGTCAAGATGGAAAAAGATTTATGAAAAAAAATGGCAGAATTAGGTTTTGATGATAGGGATGGCGATGGTTGTAAGCTGAAATATGAGAATTTGATTCACAAATACAAGGCAATACATGATTTCAACAAGAAGACTGGTATGCCGGAGTATTTTTCACTAACTAAACATGAGGTGAAAAAGGTTTATAACCTTCCGGTCATAGAGGTGATGATTTACAAGTGTTGGATTCATTCCAGTCCTCAAGCCCTATAATAGAGCCATAGTACACTGCAGATAGTAGTAGATCAGCAAGTGAAGGAAGTCATCATGTTATGGGAGTGGGAGAAGTGGGTTCTTCAGGAAAAAGAAGAGCTAGTGGCGGCAATTCTTCTTTGACAAACACAATGGCAGATAATAACAAGCAGCTTGTGACTATGATGGATGAGCATTTTGTAAAAAGTTTGGAGATAGAAAGATAGAAACTTCAGCTGCAACAAACTTTGGTTAGTTCAATTAGCATAATCGTCGGGACATTTGAGAAGATGGAAAATTATTTGGAAAGCAAGGTTGCCCCACAGTTTCCACAACGCTCAGGTTTATATATTCTGAAATTTTTGTAGCCCATGCATAAAAATTTATTGGGGAATAACTAATAGACCATGCTTGTATGTAGATGATGATTAGATGGTCATTGGTTGCTGATTTCTAGTGATAGCTGCAGCTGTCAACCTTTGATAGCATATATTTGTCAAGATATAGCACTTGTCTGATAGAAATTAAGCTACCTACTTAGGGAAGTTTCAAGCTGTAGACAGATCAAATAAGCTAATTTGAACAAGCTGGAGACAAACATATTAGGTTTGACACCTTTGCTGCGTCTGCTTGTAGATTGCACTGTAATTGAGTTTTTTAATTCAGCTTGTAATCATTTCTTGTCATAGAATCTAATATTCTGGAAACTTGCTTCAAACTTTTGTCACTAAGGTCAATAGTCCTAGAAAAAATGATATGTCTGGCCTAAGATATTTTAAAATACCTATCAATGCCTTGGACATATGTGCATCACATAATTTTGCATTTGGATCATGAGCATGCCATGCCCTGTGTCACGCCATTAATAGTGTCAAATCTAATCTCCCAACTTAATAGACATGAAATACTACCAAATATCCGATCAGATAATAACCATGGCTGCAAGTCAATCAGGAGCAAGATAGGCTGGGGTGCCTTTCATGGTGTTTGTCATAGCATTGCTTTGATCCCTTTCCATGAATTAGAGAAGCCAAATGCTGCTTCTCTTGGACAAAATTTTGCATCAAGAAGAATGTTCTGAGATTTCAAGTCCAAGTGTAAAATTTTGTGTTTGCATCCTTCATGCAAATATGCCATGCCTTGTGTGATGCCATTAATAATGTCAAATCTGACATCCCAACTTAATGGACATGAAACGTTACCAAATATCCAATCAGATAATGAGCCATTTACCATGTGTGGACTGCTTTGCATTAGATGCCAAATATCAAATCAGATAATGAGCCATTTACCATGTATGGATTGTTTTGCATTAGATGTCTCAACCGAAGTGAGTGAGGAGAAAAGAGAACTGCCCCAATGAGCAGAGATACCTCAACACTCCACAACAAGCTCAATGCACCACTAGCTATGTACAAACCCACCACTACCATCCACAATGCCCAAGACATCTCGCTAAATGGAGAACTTCCGCTCTGCCGATCCCGAGAACACGAGAAAGCTCTGTAAGAGCTTATACCTGAGGCGGGGAACTAGGGAAGCCGAAGACTGCTGGATCCCCTGGAAAACCCACAACCGTCGTCGTTTCCAAATCAGCCACACCAGTCAAGCTACACAGAAGTGCAAAGCTTGCTTTTTCAAGAGGGGCCAATCAGCAGGATATAGATGCAACAGCAGCTACTGACTAGACAACCTCACTCGGACCATGGCCCTGACCCAATCCCAAGCAACCTTCAAGTGAGGGCACAGGACCAAGCAATGCTTTACGGATTCAGGATGAAGGCCACAACACGGGCAGAGGGGGCTCACACCTGGCTTAAACCTGCTCACAAGGGTATCCACCCTGATACAGCAGTGCACCACCTGCCACAAAAGCACTCTGGCCTTCGGTGGGGGAAGCGAACTCCACGTCCATGTCCAGACAGAGCGCCAACAAGAGCCCTGAAGCTGCAAAGACCACTTCCTAGAAGGTGGCAAAGTGTCGTGTATCACCAATACCCTATAACAAGACCGCACAAAACATGTGGCTGTAACATCAGGATGAACCCGCCAAACCTGCACCACCACATCCTCCTGGAGTACAAGAGGTATATGCTACGGAATCCTACCCACCACCTGCTTCCAAATGGTCTGATCACTGCCCCTTAAGCGAAAACGGGCCCGAAAGAAATCCCAGGAAGCTAGCTGGCCATCCCAGTACCAGTCCTCCAAAGTGAGCATTGCAGTCTTAGTCAAACGGGCCTGCGTCCGGGCATGCATAGTGCCAGCCAAAGGCAACTGCACAGGGGGCAAAGGAACCCACAAGAAGGGGGAGGTATGGTGAAAAACGAAGGCATAATTCAGCTGGAAAAGCACTCACACACGATCCCAAGCTCGCAGCACACCTGTAAGAAAAGGGGATGCATGTGGAAAAGGCTTGAGACCATACAACAACGCCCAAGGCAACTTCACAGCAACAGTCGGCTTACCAAATGCCACACAGTGACGGAGAGACTGCACAAGCAACGCCGCACCAGGAGAAGATGGCCCTTCCTGCAGAATGCTCAAAACAAACTTGGAGACCAACACTTTACTATGGAGCACCAAATCCAGAATGGCCAAACCCCCATCCTCCCGGGGGCGGAGACACTTCCACCAAGCCACTTTGACAACTGCACCCTCAGAATCCCCGCCCCACACAAAGTGACGAACAATCTTATCCAGAGCCTGCATCTTGCCCTCAGGGGCTAACATCGCGGACGCTGTGTAGATATGAGTGCTACAAAGCACCGCCTTAGCAACAGTAATCCGGCCCGCCATGGATAACTTGCGACCCTTCCACCAGTTGAGGTGCTTCTGCAGCCCCTGCAAAATCTCATCCCACACCCTGCCCATAGAAATGTCCCCTCCAAAGGGAATAACCAAAAGCTTAGTACACCCATTCTCTGGGAGCACTTTCCAAGGAAAAAGAGCCAAACAAGGTGGGGGCGGAGTCAGCAAAGCCTATAATGCCAAGCACTTCCCCAATTCAAGAGAATGCCCGAGGCCAAGGAGAAAGTATCCAAAAAAGCTTTCACATTCACAGATTCCTCTCCTCTGCCACCAAAAAGAGGAAGGTGTCATCTGCAAACTGGTTAATAATTTACTGGCTATACCATCCTGGATCCGAAGTCCATCCACCACACGCTCCTCTACCGCCGCCAAAAGCAACTGAGGCAATGCCTTCGCCACGATAGTAAACAGAAACGGAGCTAAAGGGCACCCCTAACGAACACCTCTCCCCAATGAGAAGAAGGAAGAGGGCTCCCCCTGTCACACCACCGTAGCCCATGCAGACCTGTGAAGCTTTATAACGGTCTCTGTAAAGCGGGGACCACATCCCAAGGCCAACATCATAGCAGCCAAGAACTCCCAGTGGACACTATCATAAGCTTTGGCAAAGTCAATCTTAAGATAGGCAATGCCTTGACCTGTTCTCCTTGCCCAATATAGACCCTCATAAGCTACAGCAACATTAGTCAAAATGTTCCTACCATTGATTGATAATGGTGAAGCAAACATGGAGAAGGAGTTGAAACAAATCAGTAATATCAACAGCTAGTAGAAGGTTTGAATGAAGACATTGAAGTTGCAAACGGTGATTCAATAGAAGAAGATGGCAATTTTGTGAATGATCTCTCTCCAGAAGGAGGACTTGAGATTAGAGGAGGACTAAAGAGTATTTAGTGTTCATGTGAGTCGGGTTAGTTTGCCAATTTCCTCTCATTTTCAAGATTTAATTTCAAGATCTGTCAATGGAACTCTTGCGTGGTGTTTTGCCTTATGTCATTGCGCACTTAGCTTGCTTTTGACAATGTGAAATATGATTAGATTGGAGTAAGTCATAACATATGCAAATTTTAATTTTGTACTCGAGTGACCGGTGGAAATGGAAAGTCATCAAGTTCGTGAATCTCTCTCTGGAAATCTCTCAGAAAACATTTGGCTTTGACACATAATATCTTAGAAAGCCTACTACTGGTTCTTTCTCAATTAGCCATAAGAGCTGTAATTACAATTGGATCAATTCTTAAGTTTGTTCTGATATGTTTCATAAGTATATGCATTCTTATCACTTTTTTTTGGTCACGATCTAATAAATGGCCAAAATTCTTGTTCATCCTTGTCTTAGATCACATGAAGATGTACTTGTCACTGGATTCTTATGTTGATTAGGTTAGAATCAGGAGCAGAATAGCACAAGAGTAGCGTATGAACAAATATTTTGTATGATGTGTAAAAAACACGGTTGCGTGCTTGTAAAAATCTCTTAAAAATTGTAAACTTAACTGGAGGTACATCTGAACGCACTTTGGTTAAGTTAAAGTTTTCACTTAACTGGAGATTTATCTGAAGGTATTTCAGTTAAGATAAATATTTAACTTGATTAGAGATTTGTCTGAAGGCGTTTCAGTTAACATTAATTTAATGGTCATGTCTGAATGCTCTATTGTTAGGTTAAGTCTTGCTAAAATTGCTAACTTATCTGTGTTTTGGTCTGAAAACATTTAAGCATGTCTTAATTAAATTAAGACCTCTAACTGAAACTTAACTATTTTGTGTGCGAATAGAATTGTCATAGTTAAGTTTAGATAGCTAGTTATTTTCTTTTTTTTTTTTAAACCAATTTAAATAGTTAAATTAGGTTTGAAACCTAATTTAACTGCTGGTATGAATTAACCCTAACATTCATATTGGTGGTTGTCCATATAACATTCATTCTGGTACTTGTCCCGATATTTTGTATTGTTCATTAAACACGGCTTTCAAATGAGTCCAGTGTAGAGTCGTTTACATATACAGGAATGTTCCGATAGAAGACATTAAGCGTAGATCTCAAATGAGTTCAGCATGGAGTCGTTTATGTATACAGGACATTCCTGGCATGGCAATCAGGGGATGCGCGGAGCCCTATAACTTTCTTTTTACAGGCTCCAAACCATGTTTAGATATTTAGATGTATGATTTGACGTGAGCATGAGTGGAAAAAAACATGTTTAGAATATTTAGATGTATGATTTGACGTGAGCATGAGCGGAAAATTGCAGAAAATGGTATAAATGGTTTCTCCATCTATATTGGAAACCTCCCCAAGCTTGGTTGAAAACTGGGGAGGTTTCCATATGAAGAAAATGGGGGAGGTTTCCAGTCTTGGCACCCTAACCCAAATTGAGTGTATATAATTTGGTCGGATGGTTTTCCTTTTAATATCAAAACTTCTATTGTGTTCAAGTGGGCCAAACTTGCATGTGTTGGCGTTATGTGGAGGTCAAGAGTGACGACATGGGTGTGTAAGAAGAGGAAGAAAGTAAATGAAATTCATTTTGCAAATGAACAGACACTTTTACCATTGGTGTGCAAAAGAGAACTCCTTCTACTGCATATCCAAGTTTGGTATTAGGGGGCAAGATGAGCTACAAGGTTTGAAGGTGGCAGATTTTGAGATAGGATCAGAAAACAGGAAGGCGTTTGCAGAGTACAATGAGAGACTCTCAAAGCAATATAACGTAAGCATGGACAAGTACAAGGAAGAGTCATTTCAGACGTTGCTTCGTGTTTAGGAAGAGGATGTGACAATTTTATTGTCATTATCCTTACATGAATGCTGATAATAATTGGTTATTCAAGCAAGCAATAATTTCGCCAGGTAAAAATGTAACTACTTGATTTTTTTGGGTTGCTCGAAGGGCAAACCTTGGCTTTGGGGGTTGGGTGGAGGAATCTTTCAATCCCATCCGTCCGATTCACAATCGGACGAC
>JAANSK020074353.1:0-16653 GCA_011763485.2 Isoetes engelmannii | reverse complement strand
TGAGAATGAGGAGGCCACCTAACACCATGCTGAAAGGGTCTTTCACTATATATAGCTACTTCCCTCCAGAAAGAAGGTACTAATTGTTCACTATAAAAAAGAGTTTGCCTTGAAAATATTACCTTATTCTAAGAGATATAATCAGCTTGAAAATAGTACCAATTTTCACCAGAAAAAGCTATTTAAAAGTGTTCTTTGTTCATCAAGACATTTTTGGAAAAACAACCTCAATATTTGCACCTTTACAAAGTGGTGATTTTTATGTTTATTTTGAAGGTCTTTTTTAGGGTTTGCTATGATTGGGCTGACAGTGCTAATGAAGGGAATGAAGTTTATTCGGGTAATAAGAACGTGAATTCCGTGTATGAATACACTAGCAAGCCTAGCTATTTATCCGTACAAATAGAAGAACTAAATGATAAGAAATTAACAAGAAAGTTTATTGCTAGATTAAGAGAAAAACTTTATAAGGAGCTTATCTTTATAGAGCCACAAACTCTGCTAATAAAAGTGAAAGCTACATAAAGGAAGTAGATCCTAGGGAAACAAAGTTTGATATTTGGGATGGTTATTCCTAGAAGAAAACTGCTAAACCTGCCTTTGAAAAGAGTAGCAGTAAGGGAGTTTAAAGGGTTAGTTTACTGAAGATCAAAATGATCCAAATAGGAATCCAAAACATAGTTCCAAAACCGGACTAAGACCATGAAAGGGATGTTTTATATATGGTGGACCCCTCTTCAAAGATGAATGTCCCAAGAGGTTAGTGGTTCGGGAAGCTTAGAGACCCAAAGAAGAGCCCAAAGAAAAAGTGTGGATGCAAACTATTGAGAAAGCGCCAGAGAGTGTTACCACCTCAAATATTGACGAAGGACCATCTAAAGAAGCTGAGTTAAATCGACTAACCATTGGTTATCATATTTAAGGTTTAACTTGCAATATTGCTATTTCTTCCCTTTTGCCGATTCTTGAATTTATGCCATATAGTTTGTTAAAGGAGTTAACAGTTGCGACACCCCAGAAATCAATAAAACCCAGTACAAACCCGACAAGAAGAAATAGAGCGTTCTTAATGTCCCAATAGAGACCAATTGGTCTATAAGATACAAACACCAGATCAACATAAGAAACGTTTCTTCATCGACAATTACTTAGAATATGTTAAGGATGAATCCATATGCTCTATATCTCGATTCATTTCAGACCTTCTCTACTTTTTTTTTTCCACCTGTTGGTGAAAGAATAAAGTGATGCCACATCAAATGTTCCAGCTACTGACAGTCTGATACTACATCGAATTTGGATGAGCTGGGAGAGACATGTGGATAAGGTAGAATTTAAGAAAAGACCGAATTTGGATGAGCTGGGAGAGACACGTGGATAAGGTAGAATGTAAGAAAAGATAGAGCTCGGTTTAGGCAAGCCTTCAATATTTCTTCTTCACTTGTTTATTGTAGTCTTAGTTGTGTTATATGACGCAACCATGTACTATAAAAAATGTTAGTTTTATTCTCTTTGGTTGGCAACCACTGATTCAACCAATACAGTTTATTAAACCAAAACTCAATAAACCAAGTTCCTAGATTTCCTTTGATTCTTGATAAAGATTATAAAACACAATTGCGTGATGTCACCAAGCACGAACGGCATCAAATGCCATGATCAATTGCTAATTTTAAAGTTGCTACAATATCAGTTACGTCAGCAGATTTTGAACTGATGTTATAGTTCCAAAAAAAAGGCATTAAGTGATTAAATAAATTAGAATACGGTTGCGGGTATCCACTTATAACACAATTGATCTTCTTAAATGACATCAACAGCTAATAATCTTAGGATTTTGATTTCTTATGTGAACATGATTATATGGACATTAGCAAACAAAATACGTGCCAAAGGGCGGTGCTGTAATCAGTGTCAGGCGAAGTCCGGGGAACACTATAAACCAACCGATTGAAATTGAAAAATTTGCGGTTAAGTTAGTGTATCTTAAGAAATTTTTTGGCAAATTCCTTGTGGTTTTTTGTTAAGACAATAAAAAGTTTTGGCTCTAAACACAAGGTATCCGACTTGCCAAAGCTAATAATCTTAGGATACTGATTTTTTATGTGAGCATGAATGTATGAACATTAGCAAACAAAGTATTGCTTAAGGTCGGTGCTGTAATCAGTGGTGGGCAAAGTACAAGGTACACTAGAAACCAACTGGCTGAAATTGAAGTTTGTTTGATTTAGTGTTGGGCAAAGTGGAGGGGAACAATAGAAACTAACCGCTTGAAAACTTTCCGATTAAGTTAAAGTATAGTAAGAAAATTTCTGGCAAGTTTTCATATAGTTTTAGTTAAGACAATAGAAAGTTTTGGCTCTAAACACAAGATATCCAACTGGCCAAAGTAACTATAGACAATTTCTAATGAAAGTTTGCCCAGACACTAAACACTGGTGTAATGTATTACATCAAATATACAGTGCTGTAATGTGTTACATCAAATATGTATTGTAGACACAACAACCTAACAATTCAAAAGGAATGCACGAAGATCGAAACCCATAACCTCATGAAAATGACAAAGACGTTAAAATATTCTGTATGGTCCATCAGCCAGTGAAACACCAACACGTGGACCCCACAAATCTGCCCATGAGGATGCCAGTCAGGATGAGGGTGGGGTTGAGGCGGACCCTTTACTCATTGGATTGGGTGCCGTGTACTAGATCCAGAGCTACCGTAACGGAAGCACAGCTATGGCTTTTAAGCAACCCGAGAATATGGCTATGGCGACGACCCAGTAAAGGCAAAAGAGGCCAAAGAATGAGGGATAAAAGAATGGGCAGAAAAGCGATGGCGCAGCGGCTATGGCTATAGCTCAAACGGAGTAAATCTTTGTAAAAAACAAAGGTGCTACTTGTCCGACAGAGCACGTGAAGCCATGTGCAGGGCCGGCTATGTCTGAATCGCCAGGCAGGGTGCAGAGTAATAGTGGCCCCAGTGCTCAAATCATTCCTCTAAAATACTCCCGTTTGGTACAAGCACAACAAACCGATTACGCGCATTGCAATATTTTTTGTTTACAGAGATGATTCTAGGCTCCTCCATGAATCAAACAGATTATGGTCTGTAAATACTGATTCAATTACTGCAACCAGGGATTTTGTGGTGATTCGACAACAGAAATTCGGGTATCTGTGTTAGAAAAATGATTGATTTGCTTGTCCTAGGATCAGCATCATGTTTGCACGTGGCTGGTTCAGGAAATGGCCGTCTGTCCGTCTAGCACTGGCCTGCCGTTCCGCGCAAGACCCACCAATTCGTCGGAATCCTTTTAACAGGTCTTTGTAACAGGTCTTCTTTCGCCCTAGCCTCAAGTAGCTCAAGCTTTGTCGTCTTTAGTTGTCTCAAGGGCCAGTTGGTTGGTGCACTCTGTCGCCGGATTTTGTCTTGAAACGAGAGCAATCTCTCTCTGGCAAAGGCATTTTAGTTCTTTGGTATTTCTATCGTGCCATGACGGTGCTGGAGCTGTAGAGTATCGATCTTGTTTATTCTCCAAATCAGAGAGTACAGTTTTTGGATGCTTGCATCTGCCTTTGGCTCTAAATGGGTTGAAATCTTCAAGACATAATCAGTTTGGAGCAGAAAATTTGGAATAAAATCTGTATCACAGGATTATAGCTATGGCTGGAACGAAAAACAGTTTTCTTCCAGTATGCAGAGGACCTGTATACTAGAGAAACAAGAGGATACTACTCTCTTGTACGATTGAACATATTTAAGGCATTTCTGTTCAACGGTTGAGTCTGCTCCATGGCCGGCAGTGAGGACACCAATCAACTGATCCAGTCTCTGATCAATATTGTCAATGACATAGCATTAATTGGAGACTATATCAAATTTCACAGGAAGGAATGCACCAATCTAGCTCGAAGAGTAAAACTTTTAGCTCCCCTGTTTGAAGAAGTAAGAGAGATAAAGGATCTTTCAGGGTCTGAAGCTGTTGGATGTTTGCGGCCCTTGGTAGCTCCCTTGGAAAATGCACGACTGCTGCTGAGAGAGTGCCAAAATTGTAGCAAGATCTATGCGGTAAGTTTTTTTTGGCTTCTATCTTTTGCATTATCCTCTGGATTCTTATCACTGTCTACCTGAACGCTAGCCATAAATTCTGGTGTTATTTTGCTGTGAAGGTTTTTAAACGGGATGCCCTATCAAGCAAGTTCCAATCCATAACCACGGCACTGGTGCAGGCATTGGATCAGCTGTGTTATGACCATCTTGACCTCTCAGAGGAAGTGAAAGAACAGGTATAAAATGAAGTTCTGTATGTCTTGCCTGCTTAATCTTTCAGTCATTTACTTTCTTAAGATAGGAGATAGAACAACTAGTGGTTGAGGCTTCATTCATATAAGCACTTCTTCGTAACCATTTTATTTGCTTAGTTATTCCAGGAAGAGCTTATTTGTTTTGATCAAGCGTGCTTATTGTGTTATTCTTCATCTGCATGGATTAATAAAACTCTCTAAAGTCTAGGTGTATTGTCATGTATCTTGCTATTCCTGAAGGTTGATTATAATGAACAATATGTCTTCAGGTTGAACTTGTACATGCACAGCTCAAAAGAGCAAAAGGCAGGGCTGAGAGCCTGGATATAAGTGACCTTGTCGCACTCTTTGCTGAAGAAGATGGTCTGGATATGGACAGGGATGCCTTAGTAAAGCTGGCTGAGAAATTAGAGCTGACAAATGTTGCTGAATTAAAGCAAGAGTCTCAGGCATTAGAAAGCATGGCAAAAACAAATTCTGGCGATCTTGACGCCTCTGCTGCAGAGAAAATGTTACTCTTATTGGCGAAAGTAAAAGAAATATTTCATCTTGAAGCTTCAGATATAGATAATGAGAAACTTGTAGCTGGAGGATGTAATACTGAGAAACACAGCTCACCTGTCATTCCAGATGATTTTCGTTGTCCCATCTCGTTGGACATGATGAAAGATCCTGTTATTGTAGCTACTGGACAGGTATACAATATATAAAGTTTTTTTTTTCCTGATATATTTACTGCATGCTGGAATTTTCTGAACTTACTCTTATCCCTTTCTGCAGACATATGAACGTGCATGCATTCAAAAGTGGATTGATGTTGGACATAAAACATGTCCAAAGACTCAACAAGTTCTACCCCATCTAAGTCTAACACCCAACTATGTTTTACGAAGTTTGATTCGTCAATGGTGTGAATCTAATGGAATTGAGCTTCCTAAAATTGTTGGCCCAAGCAGGCCTGGCAAATCTACTGGACACTGTACAGAATTGTCTCCTGGGGAAAAGTTGCTTGTCAATGCCTTGTTAGAAAGGCTATCTAGTGGACAGCTTGATGAACAACGAGCTGCTGCAGGTGAGCTGCGCCAACTTGCCAAGAGAAGCATTGAGAACAGAGTTTGCATTGCTGAATCAGGAGGCATCCCGTTGCTAGTTGGATTGCTTTCTACAACGGACTTGAAAACACAGGAACATGCAGTTACTGCACTTTTGAACCTTTCTATTCATGACCAAAACAAAGGTCTTATTGTGTTAGCAGGGGCTATTGATCCTATTGTCGAGGTCCTTAAGAATGGCAGCATGGAGGCAAGGGAGAATGCTGCAGCTACATTATTCAGTTTGTCTGTAGTTGATGAAAACAAAATTACGATTGGTGCATCTGGTGCAATTCCAGCATTGGTTGAACTTCTTCGTGAAGGATCCTTAAGGGGTAGAAAAGATGCAGCCACTGCCTTATTCAATCTGTCTATTTATCAGGGAAACAAAGCTAGGGCTGTCCGGGCAGGAATTATTGAGCCATTGATGACCCTGCTTGTAGATTCCTCCACAGGAATGGTGGATGAGGCCCTTGCAATATTAGCAATATTGATAACACATCATGAGGGTCGTATTGCCTTAGGAAATATGTCACCAGTTCCGATTCTGGTTGAGTTGATCAGTTCAGGATTACCCCGCAGCAGGGAAAATGCTGCAGCAATTCTTCTTTCCTTGAGTTTAAGTGACTCGGCTCATATTATAGCTGCGTGTCAGCTTGGAGCCCATTTACCATTATGCGATCTTGCTCGAAATGGTACATCCAGGGCAAGAAGAAAAGCGTCAGCATTACTAGAACATATTAACAAGCAGGAACTGATTGCAGAAATCTGCGTATAGGTTCCCGACTTTCATTCAGTAAACTAGCCTGGTATGTATATGGCAGTACATGGACAAAGAACCATGGCTCATAATTCTGGTTTACGTGTGATTTAGTTGATTCATTTCGGTCTTGTTTTTTACTCTTCCCGTGGAATTCTTCTACAAATATCAGAACGTGTTCAGAGGACTCAGTGACAGGTTAAACTAATGATAAGGTTGTATGATAAGGTTGCTTCTGAATGTCCTTCTTGAGAAGAAGGCAAACAAACAGTTAACAAGGTATGGGATTTTGTCTACCCGATGAGTTCGTTTTTCTCTTAGCAGGTCCAAATGGGACTTGGTTGGATTCTATGGAGATTTGAGCCATGCGTAAATACCTGGGATTTGTAACAATTATTTGGTACAAAATATTACCCTGGGATTTTAAAGCATTTTGTTTGAGAATTACAAGAAATTTTCACAAGGCTTGATTTTGTGATGTATAAAGCTAGATCAGTTGGACCTTAAAAAAAGAATGGGCCTCCTTTGGTACTGGAAACAAGGTCTATGACGATTGTAGAGACATAAACCATGGATGATCATGGCATGTTCCTCGAACTAGAGCATTTCATTTTCAAGGAAGACTATGTTTTATTTGATGCCTCGAAAAGGCATGATATGATGTTTAGCCCTTTGGAATAAAGTCAATTCGTCCTTGATTATGCTCACTTTATATCACAATGCCTGATAAACTAATGGGCTAATTGCATGACAACCAAAGAATGTACAAGTCAACGTGGTATAGAATATGATCTGTGCCTCTGTCGTAAGACTTTGAGGTGCTGGACCAGCTTTTGTGGATATCAGCATTTCGATGTTGGTCGAGGGTTTTAGGGGAGTTTCCCATGAAACCTAAAACTGAATCGTCAGCTGCAGGAAGGTTCCTGGGTTTCGATGGATCAATAGACCTGAAGGTTTTTTTCTACAAATCTGAGCCAAGTGATGCACGAAGAAGGAATCTGAAGGAATCTGAGCCGATGGATCAAACTCAGGTCCAACACTGATCGCCGGGGGATGCAATACTTTCTATCCAGGTCTGAAACCTGAGCCCATCTGATCCTGGACTGGAGAAACCTCCTGGATTGGAGAAACCTCTAGGTTCATTGCTCATGGGAAATCCCCCTTAGAGTTTTGGTTCTTCAAGGTGATTTGCTATTATGGATTTGTGGCCTTTATTCCTTGTGCATTTTGTAATTTTCACGGGTTTGCCAGAAGAATGTGGGTTTGTTGAGTGAGGTCTCGAGACCTATTGCAAGTGGACTCTTCGAAAGTTCAAGAAGTGATTGGCATGTTGGTGGGCATACTAGACTCTCGCATTAAGGTAAGTTTTTCTTTCCTGAGTCTTTTTGATTGCACATCCTTCCATCTTTGGGTTGTCTTTGTTGCTTAAATGTTTGGCTATGTGATAGAATATTATGGGCTAGTTCTGGGCTTTTCCTTTTATTTTAATTTTATCATTTTGTGGTAGTGTCACCGAGATGCTATTCTAGTCTTTGTAACTGTTTCCGCTTGACAACTTGTGCTACTCATTTGGTGCTTTGGACGAGAAAACCAACTCCTATCAAGGGGAGAATTGGCTTGACGTTTGTGGTACACTATGTGAGGAGCATATCTCACTCTTACCATTGTTCGACTTTGTGACGACATGGTGTTGCTAGAATGGTGGCATTAGAAAGGGGTTTGTCTTTGAGCATCCTCTTTGAACATCCTCATTGTCAATGTGTTTTGAAGGTCGATAGTAAGTTGGCTAGATTTTGAACCCTATGCATTCATATGGCACCAATTTGAAGTTTCATGTCTCAAAGACCCTCATCTGCAAATTGTGGGCATTTCCTTTGGATTTTGTTGGTCTTCGAGGAGAGATGCAACTTCCAATTTGCAATCACCCACAAGAGAATGGTAACAATCATGTCGTAATCTCATTTTCTTCGAGCCACTTTCAGTTTGTGATCATCTACAATATGCTAAACTGATCTCATTTTCCTCATGAGACCTTGAAATTTTGCGTGGGGGATACGGTACTTATTTAATGTTGGAAAAAACTGTGAAATCCACTTATGTTTTGCTAAAATTGTCCAAACGCCCCTTGTTTTAGGGGTATTTTTATGAAAATAACCACGACTTTTTTGTGATGATCCAAATGAAAATGTTTTTCAGATACATTATAGAGGAGGATGAGATCTTTTCATCAAAGTTAAGATCACTGTAATCGGATTTCAAAATTTTAAGTTATGGTCTTCTGAATCCCTCCTAAATTCTACAAATTTTGGTGTTAGAAATCACATAACTTGTGACTTTGGATTTTGTAGATGATCTTAGGTTTTATAGAAAGATCTCATCCTCCTCTACAATCCATCTGAAGAACACATTTTTGTTTGGATCATCGTAGAAAAGTTTCAGTCATTTCCATAAAAATACTCCCAAAACTAGGGGCATTTGGACAATTTTAGCAAAACATATGGGTATTTCACAGTTTTTCCCATAAGGTGTTATAGATGTAAGCATAGAGGCTTTCCACTATAGGGCACTTTTATCCTAATAAAAAAGCTAGCAGATCCTACACTGGAAGAAGATGGGTCGCGGGAATCAACTTTGTGTTGCCATGTAGCAGTCCTCTACACTTGGAATGAAAACAGGGGTTGCGATTCCACTCATCAGGTGAAGATCCAAGAAATTTGGTGAGGAACAATAATAATTGGTATGGACATCAAGTTCCCATCTTCCATGTTGTGGGGAAATTGGTCTCCCCTTTCTATTAGACAGGGGACTCGCTACTAGTTGAGCCGGTCCTTGTCCAATGCCAAAGGGGGTACCAATATCCTTCGCCTGATACAACCATTACACGATACAAAATGGAAAGAGGGTCACCTTTTCTGGAAGAGAGTTCTTGTGAGGCCACGTAGCAGTGGCCAACACTTTGGAATGGAAGTTGGGCCAGGGATTCCACTGATCCAATAAAGAAGCAGGGTATCCAGTGAGCACGAAGGTAAGATCTTAATTTTTTTTTTTTTCTCTCTCTCTCTCTCTCCCTTTCCGTTTTGTAGTGGAAGGGAAGCATGACTCCCTTTCCACATCAGAGGGAATGAACCCAAATGGGTAAAACAAGGTCTATGCCATTGCTATGGCAAGCCTAGCATTTCATTTTCAAGGAACTATTTTCTATGTTTCCTCTCCCTTCTCTCTCTAGCCTCTAGGGTTTTGGTCTGCTTGTGCTTTCTCTCTCTAAGATTTCAACCTAGGGTGGCTCGTTGGTCTACTTTGGCTCTCCTATTCCAAATTTGAGCACGAATTTACCCATATGCAACTTCTCCCCCCTTTCTAGCCCCTTTCACGATGAAGGAAAGGGTCGCTAATAAGGAAAGATTTAGTGCACAAATAACACGTGATAAGCAGAAGAGCCCTTTTGAGGCATTACTGCTTGAGCAAGAATCACTACTCAGACAGGAGGTTTCCCGCCGTACAAGTGTTCGATCTAAAGAACAACTTTATGGTCAGGGACAAGCCAATTTCAGTATGTAGATGATTTGCCATCCTCTCCTTTTGGCCCGCAACAACCTCTTATGATTGGCACAAGCAAGTCTGGTTGATTTCAAAGACCGTCAGGATATCCAAGAGGGTGCTTTGGATTTGCAGTCCCACTGTTTGTCGACGACACTCCAAACATTAGAGTGAGAGTCAGAGTTACAGCCCCAAAGACCACACTATGATGAGGCTGACGTCCAGACATCGTCTCTATGCACAATGGAGCCACCCCCTCATGAGATGATGCCTCAGTACCTGACACTGACACCAAAACATAGAATTTGCGTATAATCACAGGGGTTGCCGAGACAGAGATAAAGATAGAGGGTAAGACAGATTTGGATCTGGCTATACATTTCTTCATTGATGTTATGCATGTCCCTGCCACTGGAATTGTGTACGCTGCAAGGGTGGGGCCTGTGCGCCCTAATCGTTCTCGCCATCTCCTAATTCGATGTCAAGATGCACTAAGTTGCTTAAATCTTCTTCTGCATGGAAACCACCTTAAAGGCACTAGCTTCTCGTCCCAGGAGGATCTTTTTTCTATACAGTTGTGTAAGCATATGGACGAACTTTGCAAAGTGAGGGAAGCACACCAACACAAAAATGGTCAGTTTATAGGGGAGGCGTTGCGATTATTTTAGACCAATGGCCTCCAACCCTTGGACTGGTTATGTCTAGAAAATTTCAGTAGCATAATATTATAACTAGCATTATCTTTATTGCTATCTGTTAATAGTTCTTGGTAATTTTGAGCTTTCATGCCTCTTCCTGTTTGGGTGCCATGGCCAATTGGTCTTCGTGAACGTTAAAAATCATATCTATCTATCTATCTATCTATCTATCTATCTATCTATCTATCTATCTAGCATGATGTGATCCATCAAAATACACTTAATTTCTTCTTGATTATGATGGGATTAGCACAGTAGCATAATTCTAGATGCTTGATAACAAAAAAATGTGCAAGTCAATGTGGTGGAAATACTGGCCACCTACCAACCAAATTGAGGTGCAGGATTGGGATCTTGATGTTGGTAGAGGGTCTAGGATTTTGGATCCTCGTACCTCAAATGTTTTTTTTTTTGAGTGGGTGAAAAATGTATATTTGCACGATTTTAAAATAAGGTCTTCGTATGATTTTGCAATTGTATTACAAACAACACATATGGTGTCAATCATTTCCATCCTATGGCCAATACTGAGCACCTATTTTTTGCATATGCATTTTTCCTACATGTATTTGGGGCAATACAAGTTTCTAATCTAGGCTTTGGTAGCCATACTCTACTTCAGATGATGAAGGAGCTTTTGACTATCTTGTTTGCATAGTTGCCTTAATCTTGCAAAGTATTATGACCAATTAGCAAGAAAAAGAAATAAGGAAAAAAGCTTCATGTTTGCAAAAGAACTTTCTCATCGGCCATTTGCTCTAGGAGTTATTTAAGCTCGAGTTCATCTTTATATTAATATTGTGGTAAATTATGGCTTCACCGGATGATGTGTCAGATTCAAAGAAGTAGGAATTACCATATGCCGTGAAAATTTGTCTGGTGCAAATACTTAAAGTAGGATTATCACGGATGTTGATAACGTATCAACTGCAAGGATTGTTGAAGAATTTGGTGTTGCAATCATGGTTTTTGAACAAAAGATGATTGAATATCTGAAGCCTTTGAGTGATCCAGAAATGGTTCAAGAAATCAAGAACGTCGTATTGATCCCTACTATGGCCAAGATGAGAATTGTGAATTTGTTGAGATTGGTTTTATATATGGATTTTGTTGATGAAAGTTAGGTCTTTTGATGATGAGGAGAATTTTATCAATATCATAATATTAGAATCCTTTTGTTTGTGGATATTGTGGCCTTTGTGAAGCTTTGAGAAAAATTGCGGAAGGTGCAAGAATGATGAGGATCAAGGGTGGTCTTGATAGTGGTAACATTACAAAACCTCCATGTTTGTATTTTGTTTCTTGTATTCGAGTTGTTGCGATTTTTTCTAGATTCTTCGGCATGCCTTTGTGTCCGGTATACAAATTATACAACATAATTTCTATACTAATCATGCTTAGGGGCTAAAGCTAGAGCTAATGAAGGATAAAAGGTGCTTATCTTGTCTTCTGTAGAGTGCAAAGTCTTTGGTGGATATAGCTCTACTGAGGCTTTTGTTGTAAAAGTTTTGTTGCATTTCTTAAGGCACAACTATGGCTATTCCGTGATAAATTTTGCAAAGTGAGTATAGCTGTGGTTAGGCATTAAGAGTGGCCACATGATCATTTTTTTGCTTTCAATGGCAAACTTTTAGGTAAAAAACAGAAGTGAGGCTTCCGTCTAAAATCGGATACCAGTTTTCAATCTTCCACTCTGGCAAGGGGAGCATCCACAAAAATGGTTTGATCTGTTGGTTTTCCTATCTTTTGCAGCCCCTCCCCCACTATTTTGCCGCTCTTCGTCTCTTTTGGTATCCGCTCTCGTATCAAATTGAGATACAGAGGTGGAGGCATCTATGTTTGCATTTGGCCACCCCTAATGGTTCCTTTCTATGCTGAACAAGGTTTGAAATCGGGTTTGTGGGTTCAAGACCCACGTTTTATTTATTCGTTGGAGTCCATGACATCTCTTACAAACAAAATGATATTATAGTGGCTGCTTAGAGTATGCTTCCTATTTGTTTAAGTTCATTTCTCACGTACCTTAGTTGCTGAGGAAATGAGCTTTTCGCACTAAAGTTTGAGAAAGGCAATTGAATTGAATTTTATCGTCCACGGAGACCAAAAGACCTATAGGACCCAAACAAAGGACACAACAAATCTATTATGGTCCAGGATTAAAAAACCAGCTCGGAAGGGTTTCTACAGGAAAATTTTTAGCAATAATAGGCTTGTTGATAATTGTACAGTTGTACATTTTGAAGTAGTAATGAAGGACACAACTGAGTTCACATCTCTCTAGTAACTCCTGGAGATATCATGCTAGTACCCCTACTAAAGTCATCTGCAACATATGTAGTGGTTGGTTAGGTGTAATCAACCTGGCATACCGTTCTTCGATAGACCCAAATGTTGGGCAGTTCGGGAGAGTGTGGTACTCAGTTTCAATAATTCTCAGTTGACAACATTGGCAGATCTTGTCTTCTCGCTCCTCCTATGCCCATCTGCTTATCTCAATTCTGAGGCGGTGCGTACCCTTGCGAATGGGTGCAATCCTTCTACGCTTCTTCATGGGTAAATACACTAACAGGTACCATTGCAGACCATTGACAAGCGTCGGATCTTGTAGTGTGCTATCTTTATCTGTTCTAAAGCTCTAACATCCCAACGCTTACTTAAGAAGCACTGGTTTAGACACTGATTTAGGTGATTGTGGTCCTCATTGTTGTTGCACATTCCATTTGGAGAACCAAATGACGCATCTTTTTTTCTCTTTCCAGCATGCTTTAAGGCGTTGTGGATCCATGGCCATTGTGTGGGCGAGGCTTGGAAGGCAAGTGTCTCCCATATTTACTACCTTCTGATAGTATATTATGTGGCATTCTAGTGCAGCCATCTGAAGAGGTAAGAATCATGTCTCTTGCAGACGATTGACATGGGACTGTGGACCTGACTCTAAGTACTCGAGTCAGAAATGCTTTCTGAACCAGTTCCAAGTCATCCCATTTGTCAAGTGATCTTTTAGCCCCCATACTTCCGCTCCATATAGAAGAATTGATTGCATCTTGACTGATGGGACAAGTCGTAAAGCAACTTTAAATTTTTGCCAATGAAAGGCGACATGATGAACTTGACCATCCTCCCTGGTCTGACACGTGACACTTCCTAGTGCGAAGTCTGACGCATCAGCTTCTATGATCAAGAGTTTGGATGGATGAACATGTACTAAGATGAGAGATCCGTGTAAGTCGTGTAAGGGGCACCACGATCCTCGACTAATCCTTGATAAATTTGCGATAAAAATTTGCAAATCTCAAGAAGCACTAGATATATCGTACCAAACATAGCGCTTGCCAATCTAGAATGATTTGAACTTTGGCTGTGTCCATTGAAATGCCTTCTATCGAGACCCATATTCCTTAAATTGTACTTGATTGTGATCAAGACAACATTCTTCAATTTAGCGTAAAGACTATATTCGTGCAATCTTTGAAAAACTTGACGAACATGGGTATCATGCTCCTCCTGAGTTTGTGATAAGATGTCATTTAGATAAACAATCACAAAGATGTCCAGGAAGTGTCGCAAAACATCATTTGTCATATGCTAAAAATTACCCTAGGGAATTCGCCTATATGTATATTGGATATGCAATTTGCCAAGATGGGGTCAGCTAATAACCATTTATTTACCACTATTCATAACAGAAAGCTCCTTCTCATACATCCCATCCATCCGTCTGCAATTATACCCCATAAAATATTTCTGTATATTCAAGACGTGACTTGCACGTATTCTCTGCCCATAATCAACTGTTTACATATTTTTTTTACTTATTCTTTCTAGTGTATTTTCATGCAAGCCAATACTTGTGTGTTTTTTGCGTACATATATGTACATAATTGCTAATAAAAATACCCTTAAAAGTATTCATTGATGTTATTCGCGCACTATAAATATGCACCCCCTTGTTAATTACCTGCCTGAGTCAGCATTTAAGTTCCTTACATTCAGCATCAAAGCACTTGTTTCGAGGCAAACTGTTGAACATGAAGGTCTTCCTATGTGCCTTCTCTCTTGTCTTCGTGGACGCTAAAACCATCCATCCATCCATCCATCCATCCATCCATCCATCCATCCATCCATCTATCTATCTATCTATAAACATTGCTATGTGTCACTCAAAAAGATGATGACCAAATTGTTGGTCTATTGCTCCAGTGTGAGAAGCTGTAGAATTTTCATTAACTCTCATGTTAGCAGCTGAGCATAAGCTCTGCTTGATTGTAATCCAAGCACATAGGCATGTAGCTTAACATTGAATTTGCATAGATTGCCGGTATATCTCAAAGAAGAGGAGTTGATGATTTAAATCCGCCTCTTCATTTATGTTGTATGTTCCCACCCGTAGATGTATGAGAAGGTGTAGATCTTGCTTGCACATAAGCACATAATCTACAACAGTGTATCCTTCGGCATGTCGGTTAAGAACGAGACAGTTTGATCTTGTATTATTTCGTCATTTTGTGATATACTTCAAGCACATCATCCTAGCCTCTTTAAGGGTGGTCCTTTTGGCATTCTAAACCAAATATACAATTATGCTAAAACAATATGATCTTTACGTAGCATGTAAAACTAATCCATCAAAATAACTTATCAACTATTGTTTGCTAGGGGGAATGCACTAGTTAAGAGCTTTGACTTCTTAATTTAAGCTTTTCAAGGAGCAGGTTTTCTTAGCCATTGAGTTCTGTAGTGGAGCTAGAAAATTAGGTATAAGGTTGGTCTCAAAGCATTCATTTTGATGAGCTTTTGGGCAGCATATGCTAGCTTTGGATGCCAACAGTGAACTTTGTAGGTCATATTTTTATATTGGACAGTGCCATAGCTCGCTTGAAAATTGCAGTATATAACATTGACCTATAACAAGGAAGCAATAATAGTGCAATTATACTCGAAAACGTTGTTCTATGGATAAGGCTATGGGACGTTCAGATCACGGGCCCAGATGTTGCAAGCCTTTATCGACGTGTGCCTTTGTCATTAGGGCAGATTTGGGATCTCCAAATGGCTCATAACTTGGATGTTAGAATTCAACGTCATGTTTTTTGCGGCTAATGAGGTTTGCGTATTTTTTACCAATGTCACTATTAGTTGGTAAGTAGAGGAAGGAGCAGGCTTACTTGACACCCACATGCCAAGAGCTGTTTGCGCATTCACTGCAACCACATTAACGGCCCCCCATTTTTTGGAAATCATATCGCGGACCACAATAATGGCTAATTTGTCCATCTACTATGCACATGCCCACATGCACCAACCACCTTATCAACTTTTGGCGCCAAAATTTCTATTCACTTCATCGTGTCTACATGCATCCTCTTTGTCTTCACTCTTCATTTGCAATCCATGGCCCTTGTAGTGTATGTGTTATTGCCCCATTTACAGAACACGAAAGGTCATGAAGTGGGAGGTTATGTCTCCATAGATTCATGGATGAGTATGCTACCATCAACGAGAAGCAAGCATAGAGTTAAGCAACAACAACGGGGCGATGTGCGGACGCATTATAAAGGAGTTCAAGTTGAAGCCTAGCGGTCGAAAAGTAGAAAGCATATCAGTACGACATGCATATGCTCCTTCCAATATGGCAAAAGAGCTAATCTCCACAGAAAGAACTTTTCCAAAATTGGTCTCAAATGGTAACCAAGCTAAGTGGATCACATGACGCGAAACTGACTGTCAGCTATTGAAATGGAAAGACCAATTTCGCATCGTGTGATCTCCTCTTCTTTTTATTTATTACGTTGTCTCGGTTTTACAATTTTTTTTCCATGATTGTGCTTATCGGACATTGCGGACATTGTTCCGACCGAGAGCATTACCAATGTCCTTATCATCTATCATATAGACATAGGGCTTGTCCTTTTCCAAGATATGGATGATGTCATCTGCTAGGTATGGACATCTAGTTTGACACCCATGATTACAACGTAAAGGTTAGGAGATCGAGCTTGAAGCCGATTGAATTGCCCACTTTAAATGAATTGTGTAATGAGAACAATGCAATTGCAATGAAGTAATGCCTGGCTGACGAGGTACAAGTGGGAATGTCTGAAAGTGGAGGTGTGAAGGAGACATTGATTTGTGGGATATTCCCGATATTGTGCCAGATCAATGGCCATTATCATTTTCACCCAAAATTAAAAATCATGATTTAATAGTGCAAATCGAACATACAATCTAAAATATTCAGGAGGACAACCATTGAACCC
>JAANSK020074242.1:0-16653 GCA_011763485.2 Isoetes engelmannii | reverse complement strand
ACACTCCTTCTACAACTCGACAATGCATCTGGACAGAACAAGAACATGTATGTTTTCTCCTACTTGTCATACTTAACATACCTAGGTGTGTTTGAGGATAAAGAATTGGGTCTCATGATGCCCGGCCATACTCACGAGGATATTGATGGGATGTTCGGCAACCTGTCGGGGAACCTATCAAAAGCTAATGTACTAACCATGCCGGAACTACTATATGAGTTCTACAAATGCAGTAGCAAGGTCCGTGTGCCCGATGTGGTTGACAGAGTCCGAGATTAGAAGGGTTTCATTGATGGCTACATCCCTGATGGAGATGACAGGTTGACAGGTCATACAGCACCTCTTGCCTTCAGGTTTGCTATGAATGGGGAGTGGTCAGTCATGTACATTAAGGCAAGGCCTAGCTTCTTGGACTGGCTCCCTGTCGAAGGTATCAAGATGTGGAAAGCGAATAAAGATGGCAAGCCCCTGATGCCAGTTGGAACCCCCAAAATTTTACCACCAAAGAAGTCCGTTAAGGACTTGGGCCAGCTATGCAATAGTATCCACAAGAATATCTTACACTGGCTTGCAATATCATAAAAAAAAGGCAACACAGAGAATGCCGAGTACTCCACACAGTTTACTTCCAAGATTGAGTACTGGATGCGCCTCTTGCAGGAACTAGGCAAGATAACATGCGTCGAAGGATGCTACGAGGACTTTTGGCCAAACTAGGCAGATCGCGCCAGAACGTCCCGAGATGGCAGCGGTGGTGGAACCACTAGCAACAAAGGAACCGGCCTATGTTGGTCCTTGGAAAGACAGGCCTATACCAGAGTTCAATCCATATAAAGACCTGAATAAGGGCATGTTTGTTCTTGTACGTCCAGACGACGACTTGTGCCCCACCTGGATAGGGTACTCTACGGAAGCCCCTCAAATGGATGATACGAATGAGAACTTCGAGACTATTACGGTGACTTGGTGGGAGCCAGTTCCGGTGAGGAACCAGGTGTACCCAGCTAATTATGTGAATTGTTGGAACAAGAGATGGAGAGCAACAACAGCTAGTGATCAGATCGACCTAGACACCGTCGACTTCGCCTGGTCTCCCTCCAACAAGAAGAAGCTTCCAGCCACCATCAAGATTCCACAGCTTGTAGCCGAAACACATTCAGTTCTAGTGCAAGAGCGCAACTGCATGTATTGCATGATCAATAAAATCGTCTTTGTGTCGTGTCCTTGCCCTGCAAGTCAAAAAGTCCATGAATTCAAGATTTGTCCATAATTAACGAAACAGTGCTTAATAGGGCCTTCTTTGATGCTTGTTTGCATGCATTTCGCCCTCTTTTTCTACCATGTACATATGGAAATGGTGGCTTTTAATGCTGCTATACCTTGAGATTAATGGAATTGTGGTAAGTGGACCTGAATTATGTTATTTTGGTATATTTTTAAAGTTGTATAAGCATTTATACATATAAATCTGTGTTTCGCAAACATAGTGAGATTGTCTATTAAACATGCATCTCATTTATAGTTTTTTTAGTGTGTTTTTTGTCCTTTGAAATTTGTTATTGGCACTTAGTAGTATTGAATTGAAGGAAAAACGTGGCTTCGCTTGGTTGGGTGCAAGTTATGATGACAGTTCATGTTAACCACATTCTTGCAATTTTCTTGGAAAGATGGCAACATCCTTAAGTGGATTGTCATTCTTTTTGGACAGAAATGGTATAGGTTGTTTCAAATAGGCTACCAATATGTAAAACAATTAAGTGGGTTATTATAAAAAAAAAACATAGATTTAATAGAAAAAAACCACATTAGCGCGCTGGTTCTCTTGGTTAACGCATTTTGATTAGGACATTGAATTATTTTGGTAGAGGTTCGAGTCCTCGTATTTCAGATTTCAAAACCTTAGGCAAACTCGTATTTCATATTTCAAAATCATAGGCGCCCCCAATCATAATGCACTATAATCGAAACGAGAGGCGTTTAGTGGCCCCAACATAAGATCTAGGCCATAGGATCGGCGGATCCAACGACCGAGGTAGTCCAGGGTGCACCTCGTTTAGAATATGTGAATGTAGTTACTTCTTTCAAAGGTTAGCACCATGCAATAGTCTCTACTTAGAACTTCTCTGTCTGCATTCTCGTTAATGGTGGATTGAACCACCTTATACAATCTCGCTTGTTCGAGGATTTTTTTCCAAGCAAGTTGGTGATGTTTAAACTTTTGAGTATGTAGTACAAGAATATGATGTGCTACTCAAACCATGGGAAGAAACAACTGTGCTGCTGGTGGTTGTATTTTTGGACAATGGGCATGTCCTCACCAATCTGTGGCATTTTTCACATTGGCAGCCTATGGAGATCTATATTGGCAACGAGGCAAAGCTGGCACTGCACAGATTTGCGTAGGTATATGATTATTGTATTTCCATAACATTGTGTAGGTAACACCTTTGTTTAACACATATGTTTGGCACTATATCAAGCTCAGCAAGGTGGAGAAGAACCAGAAGCTAAACGATTTGTTCAATGCACTCTAGTAGTGATTTTTGTGTAGAGTGTAAACTATGCTACGAAGTTAAATAAGCTCCTGATGGGGTGCAACTTTCCATCACATTCTCACATGAATCAAGAGGAACGAAAACTTGCAGTTTGAACTTCAAAAACAAATTGACTCAACATAAGTATGCATTTTAAACTCTGCATTATGCAGGCTTGCACGCTATAAAGGTTTCAACGAGCGCCATAAGAGGAATCTTGTTGCAACAAACTTAGATGGCAGAGGAATAGACATAGAACGAGTCCAAAGACATGATCTTTCTCCTTTCAAGATAGTACTTGGCTTGTTTTTGATAGTCGAACAAATACAATTGAAGTGTGCATATATTCCTTATTATCGTGTTGGAGATTTCAACAAGGGTGCAGAGGCCAATTGTGATTGGCCTACCTATTTTCACGAACGTAGCGAGCTGAAAAATGAACTTGGATCACTATCAAACCAAAAGAAGACTCGTGGATATCAACCACTGTGTGAGCTCCATCTCAATTTACTTACGTTTCTTCATATCTTGTCTTTATGCATCATCAGCTGATTCAGCTAATTGCTGGATGTTTATTGATTATTGGTGCTCCTATTTGTCCAACAGATAACTGAGGGAAAATATTTGTTGTGTTGATAAGTGAGAATAGACCAAAGGCTGCCCCATGAAGTAGGCCCAAGCGTCTAAAAACCTCCACTAAAGAGGTTGCAAAGTCATTTTGCAGTAAAGTGTCTATATCTGCACTTTTGATGTTGCACTCAACTCATATCAGCAGGTTTTGTTGACAGACACGCAACCTTGTTATGGGAAAAGTCTTAGGGATGCACCAATTCTAGCACCTAAAATATCTGACACGGCACCTCTCAGAAATTTTAGATGGCCCGTATCAAAGTTCGTTCGAGAAAGTTTGAGACCGGCAAGAGTTGCCAGTTTTCTAGACATTGGATGACCACCTACGTTCTAAGGATGTGTGTAACCTTTTCCGGAAAGGTGCAAAAAACACATTCCAAATTACATGTTAATGACAAGGAAAGTGTTCGGCTATAAAGAGAGCAAAATGGGGAAATGATAAATTTTTTCCATTAATGTGAGAGTTCTCTAAGCTCGTTCACTTTGGGAATTTAGCACATTTAGGACAAAAGATATAAATGGAGATATTTTCCTCATGTGAGACGTTGACTCAAAACTACTCTAGCTATTACCATGTGCAAGCTGGCCTCTTTTGCCCTACATCAATGGAGGCATCATTTTAGGTAATGTATACTATTTCTTCCAAATGTATACGTTGTGTCTCTTGAACCAATACTACTCGGAATGTTTTAACTTAGTAAAGATATGAAAGCAATTATCCTATATGCTAATCTATAAACCATGATACTTGTCGATAAAACATTATGCGCTAGTTGCCTTATGAAAAATTTCTTCAACTTGTACCCAAACATTATAAACTATCAATTGGTAATCCAAAGCAAAAAGAGTAGATGTATTAATTTTCAACTCTAGTACCAATCAAAAAATCAAATGATTCATGCATTTTGGTGTGCACTATGGAATCATTCAATTTAATAGGAAAACAAAAGCCTCTCTTGAACCATTCTTCAAAACCAAATCAATTTTTCGTTATCCCTAATCCTTCATCCCAAGCCTGCCCTTTTGCTAGTTTTTAAATAGCTCTTTCTTGCATAACTTGTCTAAATCAAAATTTCAGGCTACATAGTTATGCTTATATGCAGTGCAGATGGCAGTGTTGTGAAATAAAGCAGAAGAATCATAGCAGTTGGAGACTTTAATATTAGCTCAATTGCTATTGATTATTGTGGTCCAATGAGTATTTTAGACTTATGTAGTCCATGCTCATTTTTCTTGGTAAATTTACAACATTGTATTGAACCCTTCTAGAGATCGCGGAAATTACTAAGGTCTTTGTTGGAGTCTGGTCATAGCTTTGGAAAATACCAAATTACAAATTGTGACATTTTTCATGCATTCAAACGTTACAAGCCAGGTTTTCTTCCAAGGTGAGAGTTCATATAGACTCCACAAATTGTCGTTGTCCTCTATTTTATTCCTATTCTCTCTTAAACTAACACCAAATTGGTACATAAAAATGGATAGAGGGAGGAGTGTCAAATTAGATGGCTCACATCATACACCTATTTATATGCAACTAAATGAATTATCTCCCATAATCTTTCTACAGATCCAAGTTAAACCTTTTATACAAACCTTCACAATTTTCATACATATCCTTCCAAGCTCAATATCAGTCGATCAACAATCGATTCAACTGTTCCAGCATCATCAGAACTTGAACTACCAAAAGGCTCTTTTAAAAAATTGATCAGGTGCTTAACTTAAGGGCTTTCTGCTATATTCTTCTTGGACACTACGTGATAGTTTTATGCATTTAAAAGCATGTCGTTGCTGAGGAGCAGGAGCCTTAAAACAAGATAGTGTTCTACGTGAGCAAATTGTTGATCATGGCCTTGGAGAGGATATTATTCTTGGCAAAACTTTAGCGGACATGTACGGTAAATCTGGAAGTTTAGAATAATTTGAATAAGCTTCCAAATCAAAATTTGGTATCATTGGGGCTATGATTGTAGGCTATATCCAGTATGGAAATGGCAGTTGTGCTTTGTAACTTTTCAAATGCGTGGAAGAAAACGATATACAATGAAACACGATCTTATATTCCAACTTCCTTAGTCCTATTCAAATGCACATCCACACTCAAAGTTGAAGCAATGGAGTCCTTTGACAAAGTAAAACCCTTGAACATCTTCATGGAAGGTAATTCTGACTAGATTTGAAGGAACATGTTCCATGGCAGATTGCAAATAAAACGCTTGAACAGGGCAGAAACTATACAAGGTAATTCTTCAAGGTTTTCACTTTTTTTATTAAGGCCATTCAGTTGTAACACTATTGCTACAGAATCCATACTTTTTTTGTAGATTGTTTCATGATGTATATGTTGCAGATATCATGTCAGTCAAGTCACATGTAGATGCAGAATGATCTTGACCTAGCTATGCAGGCAATTACAGGGAATATTTAATATGTAATCATGAAGCAAACCATTGAGGAGTTTGCACCTAATGGTTGAGACGTTTGCACCCAATGATTTAATGTTTAAGTTTTTAAAGGTCAAGGTGACATGTTAAAACCGTGGCCTTAGATCGTGCTTTAATTATATAAGGAAATCTACTGTAGCAAATGAACTTCAGCCAAGGTTCATTTGAATCCGCTCGGTTTGGCCAAACCGGCGGGGCTCTTTATATTTAGTCTGCATAGCTAATTGGATCTGGCATTTGAGTAAGCCGGATCCCGCAATAATACAAGTAGGAGTTTATCTAAAGGTTTGTTTTATTTTGATGGTTCATTCCTAATGAACGATGTACTGCGTAGTCCTTTGTGAACAGTGATATGACTTATATTTTCAATGGTCTATTGTACTTATCAATAGAAATGATATTGAATAGGAACCATTTGAATGAAAGTATCATAGTTTGATTCAATACCTGTATGAAGTTACTTGGATTAAAGAATTAATCTGTGCTTGATATTGAAATTGCTAAAGAGTTTTAGTGCTTCATCTGGTATCAGAGCAGGTTATTCATACATAATGCCAAGCAGACTAGGTGCCTCATTGCTTAGTGGTATTGAAGTGTACAAAGGAGGAGCAGGCTTCCAAGTGTGGAAGGACAAGGTTGAAGAAGTTCTTATAGTTGAAGGACTTTGGGAGTGCATTGACGAACCTGAGGGTGTTCAAGCTAGGGGACGTACCTATGCTAGTGCTGCATCAGGTACAAATGTGAGTACTGCAGGGGTAAATCAGAGTCCCTTGAGGGCCTCAAGCTCATCTGGAGCAACTGGAGTTGTGGAGGTGAGCAGTGCAGCCAGCAATGCTGCAAAAATGTTAGAGGCTAAGGCAGTCATCAAGTGTAAACTCAGCTCTAGCATTTTATTGAAGATGAGAAGCATGTCTCCAAAACAAATGTGGAACTATTTGGTTCAAACATATCAGGTCAAATCCTCTTCTCAACTGGATGTCTTGGACAAGGAGTTGAGAAACTTGAGGTTTGGAGAGAAGGACGATGTAAAGGAGGTATTTGAGAAGTTTGATAACATCTTTCTACTCTTGTTAGGAATGTTGCTAAAAGCAGGGAAGAAGCTGAAAAGATGGTGAAGACAGAGCTCGAGCAGAATACTGTCATAACTGAAGAAGAAGAAGAAGAACCAAGTGAGGTTCTGTTTGCTGCAGGAGATAAGAGCAGAGGCCAAACACAGATAGGGCCATGCTATGAGTGTGATGTCTATGGCCATTTAAAGGCAAACTGCCCTAAACTAGGCAAAGGTCTGAAATGTTATAATTGTCAAGGGTTTGGACACCTTGCTAACAATTGTTCTAGTCCCAAGAACACCAAGAATAGTGCAGGCAAAGGAAAGGGCTATAATCAAGGAGGAAATCGTGGAGGAAGAAATAATAAAGGAAAGGGGAAAGCTGCCACTGTCAACATGGCAGCTGATAAAACCGAGGAAGAAGAAGAGAGCCAAGATGAAGATGTTGAGGTAAGTTGTTTGAATACTTTGTCAGTAAATATTGGATCCAAACTAAGGGATGATGATGACTTATATGTGCTAGATAGTGGAGCTGAGAGAAGCGTGATTAAGTCTTCATCTAAACTCAAACAGAAGAAAGCCAAGAATGCTAGTTTTGTTCAAATGGGAGATGGGAATCTGCAAAAAGTAGAAGAAGCTGGAATGTTAGAACTGTTTGACTTAAATGGTGAACCTGTGTGTTTGGAGAATGTACTATGTGTTCCAAATCTAATCAACCTTATTTCTGTTACACAATTGGTTGACCTTGGCTATGTTGTAAACTTTGACAAGCATTGTTGTAGAATCCTGAAAGACAATGAAGTCAAATTTCTAGGGAAACGAGTAGGGAAACTATTCGGCTTTAAGAGCCATGACATAAGTGGTATTAATGCTGTAACAATACCAACGTTGAAATTATGGCATGAAAGATTGGGACATACTCATGCTAATAATCTGAAATACATGGTTAAAACAGGGCAAATTCAAGCCACAGAGTTAGAACATGGAAGCTTTAATTGCATAGGCTGTTACAAAGGTAAACAGTGCAGATTACCATTCCCTAAGAAGGCAAGGAGGGCTAAGGAGATAAATGAACTTGTTCATAGTGAGTTGTGTGGTCCCCTAAACATTAAAAGTATTCATGGGAAGAAATACTTTATTATGTTTATTGATGATCTTTCCAGGAAAATAAGGTGTACACTTTGAGAAGCAAAGACATTGCCTTTGAAGCATTCAAGGCATACCAAGCAGAAGTGGAGAGACAGACAGGAAAAAAGGTAAAATGCCTCAGAACTGACAGAGGTGGTGAATTTGTTTCAAACAGGTCCAACAACTATTGCTTCACAAATGGAATAAGGAGACAATTAACATGTGCTCATACCCCTCAACAAAATGGTGTATCCGAGAGGAAAAACAGGTCCATACTCAACTCTGTTAGGTCTACGTTAAAAAATACAGGTTTGCCAAATTTCCTGTGGGAGGAGGTTGTTATTGCAGCAGTGGAAATTTTGAACAAAGTGCCTTCTAGAAGCACAAATGGTAAAGCTCCTGATGAAATATGGTATGGTGCTAAACCTGATGTAACTAAATACATGGCTTATGGATGTTTATGCTATTGTCATGTTCCTGACGAGGATTGACAAAAGCTGGATGACAGATCTATTCCATGCTATTTAATAGGGTATGATCAACTATCAAAAGGATACAAGGTATTTGATCCATTGACCAGAAGAATCATTACAAGCAAAGATGTGCATTTTGATGAGACAAAATTTTATAAAGGATAGAACAACAAATGCTATTAACAGTCAATCTGCTGCTTCTAGTACTATGCAGGAACAAGTCGTTGAAAACAGATTTGTTGATGATCATGACATGCCTTCAAGTCGACATGAGCAGCAAGGAAGAGAACCAGAGGTTGCTGCTGAGCCAGTACACTTAGGAAGAACTAAAAATAATGAGCAAGTTGTTAAGAAGAGAACTAGAAAAAGTGAAGCAGAGAGACTTCGAGAAGAAGCAAGAATTGACACCGAGAAGTTTGGAAGACAAAGAGAAGGAAGAAGCCTAAGACTTGCAGATGATCTTGACGAAGAACAAGAGTTAAGTAACATCATGGCCATTCTAGAGCCTAATGTTCCAAGAAGCTATGAAGAAGCAATATCATCACCTGAATCTCAAAAATGGAAAGCAGCCATGGAGGAGGAAATTTCCTCATTCAGGAGAACAGGCACGTATGAGTTAGAAGAAAAACCAGAGGGTAGGAACATTGTGGACAGCAAATGGTTGTTCAAATTGAAACTTGGCTATGATGGAAGTACTCAAATCTACAAAGCAATGTTAGTAGCAAAAGGTTTTTCACAAAAGAAAGGATTAGATTATGATGAAACCTTTCTATAGTTAAGCTTGCTAGCATTAGAATGCTTCTTGCATATGCAAATGCTAAAAGTTTTGAAGTACATCACATGGATGTGAGTACTGCATTTTTGAATGCCACACTAGATGAGGAAATTTTCATGAAACAAGCTCAAGGGTTTGAGCAAGGAAATAATAAAGTTTGGAGGTTGAAACGTGCAGTGTATGGCTTAAAGCAATCCCCTCGACAATGGTACAAATGCATGGATAAATCATTGAGGGAGAATAAGTTTGAGAAACTTATAAGTGATGGTAATTTATATGTCCGAAAGGAGCAAGACAGTTTCTGCATAATAGCTTTGTATGTAGACGATTGCATTATGGTGGCAAATCACTTGAATTACTTAAATGAGTGCAAGCAAGTTTTGAAGCATAAATTTAAAATGACTGATCTGGGAGAACTCAAAAGATTCTTGGGAATTGAGGTTAAAAGGGACATAGAGAAGAAAATCATGACTTTAACTCAATCTGCAAACATACAAGGCATTCTTGAGAGATTTGGTATGGTTACTGATACTCCTCTAGTTCCAGGACATAAGATATCAGCACTCATGTCTCCAATCACAGAGTCTGAGATAGCTGAGATTGAGAACACACCTTATAGAGAATTAATTGGTTGTTTACTTTATGTTACTAATTGTACTCGACCAGATATTGGCTTTGCAGTAAGCTTACTTAGCAGATACACAAATAACCCAGGTCAGCAACATTGGACAGCAGCAAAAAGAATCTTAAGATTCTTGAAGGGACACAAGATCAAGGAATCACATTCTCTAATGATGTTTTAAAGCTAAAAGCTTATTGTGATGCAGATTGGGCATCAGATCTGGACCATAGGAAGTCTACCTCAGGATTTACATTATTGCTTGCTGGAGGCTCTGTTAGTTGGAAATCAAAGAAACAAACTAGTACAGCTATGTCATCTGCAGAAGCAGAATATACTGCTGCTACACTAGCAGGGAAAGAAATTGCATGGGGAAGGAGACTTCTAAACGAGCTGGGAATTCTTCAGGAAGGTCCAACACCTCTTATATGTCTTAGTTGTTTGCTATCACAAAAAACCCAGTATTACATCAAAGGACCAAACACATTGAGATACATATGCACTTTATTCGAGAGCTAGTTGAGAAAGGATATGTCTCAGTGGACTATATTAATACTGATGAACTGGCTGCTGATATTCTTACCAAAGCATTGCCACAAGCTAAGTTTGTGAAGTTCAAGAACATGTTAGGGATTCAGAGCTATCAAAGTATTAATCCTTAGAAGCAGTACTTCAAGTCTGATGAGGTTTCAAGGTAAACAGATTTAATGCTCATATATTATGCACAGTTTACAGCAGACTTTTGTACAGGGAAAAGCATCTTGCAGACCTTCACATAAACTTGACGTGAAGGAGGAATGTTGCAGATATCATGTCAATTTATTAAGCAGTTCAAGAAGTCAAGTCACATGTAGATGCAGAATGATCTTGGCCTAGCTATGCAGGCAATTACATGGAATATTTAATGTGTAATCATGAAGTAAACCATTGAGGAGTTTGCACCTAATGGTTGAGACGTTTGCACCCAATGATTTAAGGTTTAAGTTTTTAAAGGTCAAGGTGACATGTTAAAACCGTGGCCTAAGATCGTGCCGTAACTATATAAGGAAATCTACTGTAGCAAATGAACTTCAGCCAAGATTCATTTGAATCCGCTCGGTTTGGCCAAACCGGCGGGGCTCTTTGTATTTAGTCTGCATAGCTAATCGGATCTAGCCAGTAGGAGTTTATCTAAAGGTTTGTTTTGTTTTGATGGTTCATTCCTAATGAACAGTGTACTGCGTAGTCCTTTGTGAACAGTGATCTGACTTATATTTTCAATCGTCTATTGTACTTATCAATAGAAATGATATTGAATAGGACCATTTGAATGAAAGTATCCTAGTTTGATTCAATACATGTATGAAGTTACTTGGACTAAAGAATTAATCTGTGCTTGATATTGAAATTGCTAAAGATTTTTAGTGCTTCAGTATACCCACACATGCAGTTGTATGCCTGCCATGAATAAAAAGAATGATTTGAGTCAAGACATCAACGATCTTAGGTAATAATTAAGGTAGCGCCTAGCAGGAGGCGGTGGTAGCGCCTTGGCCACACGCCCAGCACAACGTTGTTCCAGCCTGAATCGCACAGGTCCTCGGCAGCATCGTCAGGCTCTCGCACCATCACCGGGTCCCTATAGCATCACCGGATCCCTGTAGCCCCGGTAGCATCGTCAGGTACTCGCACCATCAACGGGTCCCTGTAGCATCGCCAGCAGGTTTGTGTTTCGGATTTCGCCAGCAGGACTATGTTTCGGATTTTGCCAGCAGATCTGTGTTTTCGGATTTTGCCAGCAGGTCCTAGTTTTTGGCAGGCCCAAAGTGTCCACAGGCCCCACTTTTTCGGCAGCATCAAGACTCATACATGACTAGAGCAGAGCGTGAACAGGCCCGCAAACGGGCGAGGCCTGCATCCATCCAGGCCAGCATCCAGATTGCCAAACAAGAGGCTGTTTTCCATGAATTAGAGAAGCGGTTACCTAATCAGGAGGCTATAGATCATTTCTGGAAGCGCGTGGATTTCGAAGGAGACCGTGCTTACCTTGATAAATCTGCCTTATATGCATATCTTACAGAGCTTTATACCTCTCTATTGACTTCACAGGTTCCTCTGGTTAGAGAAGTTGTGGACGTAGCTACTCAGATTGTCGTCCCATCATATACAGAGATTGCTATTCAGACGGAGCCGATAGAGGCCTCCAGTTCAGCATTGCCTTCAGATAGTCCCCATACCCGGGGTGCAGAGCGTAGTGCGAATTTGGAGGACAGAGCCTTGAATTTGCGGATTGTCGAACTCCCTGAGTCCAGCAGCACATCAGATATAGAGGAGGCTACGCACATATTTCGTGCCCACGCATTGAGACAGCCTGTAGGGTTGGCGTTCAGCGGCCAGATAGGCCACGCCATATTTTGATTCGCTTTTGGGCACGACAGGACAGGTTATATGTGCTACAGCATGGCAGCCATCTTCGGAATACAAATTTCTCAGTTCAGGAAGACCTTATGCTAGAGCAGTTGAGTTGCCGAAGGGAGGAGCTCTGCAAAGTACGGGAAGCCAGATTACAAAGGAAATGGGCGGTGTACAGGGGAGGGGCCGCGATCATTCGTGACCAGTGGCCTCGCGATCCATGGCTGGGATATTCATAGAGAAATAATAAGTAAACAGTAAGCATGCACATAGCATAAATGTTGATATTTTGATGTTTTGTTCCAGGACTACGGTCCCTATGTACTGTTTCCAGGACTTCGGTCCCTTCTGTACCGCAGTCACATGTCCAATTGGACGCTGCCTAGTGGCGTGACATTAAAATGTTTATCTTATCTTATCTTAAAGTCATTTATGTAATTCCCATAGATGGGATGTGTCCAATATATAGAGCAGTTTTGAAATAATTGAGAATTTTTCATCACATCCTTAATGGCATTCATGTAATTCCCTGAGATGGCTGTCCAAAATATGATATGAGTAGTTTTGTGTTGGTTCTGAAATTCTAGTCATAGACGTGCTAGACAAAGCCCATGACCATTTTTTAGGCTAGGGTTGTTGCTGATTAAGGAACCCCATGTGGGTGGGAGACTATTATAAACCAGGTACGGAAAATCAATCAAGGCACCACTTGGAAAGCTGGAAAATGAGCTTCTCTTTTTGCGAGTTTCACATCTTCCCAAAGAAGGCCTTCATGTTCTCTGTATCTTGAGTGTCTCGACAACCATATGGTGCTTCGTACCATTTCCAAGTCCTATTCTAGGGCATCCCATATTTGCCAAGAGGTATAGAAGAAACTGCTGGACAATCCATTCTAAGCAAGAGTACAAGTGATGTCAATAAGTTTTTTGTAGATGCAGTTGTTCTCAGTTGGAGAAGGTAAGAGGATCTATATTAGAGCATGTTAAGCATTTACATCATCAAATCTTTTAGCCATAACTTAAAACATGCACCTTCAATCTTTTACATTATGTATACCATCAACAACTATGAATATCATCTGAATATGGTAACCTCACTATGCCAATTTATGGACAAGTATTATGCATCAAAGAGGGATATTACAACAAGTGGACGTTGTATTTCTACTATTGTTGTAAGCTAAGTAGAAGTTATCCACATATTTTCAGATTATATCAATCTTTTATCTTGAGAAATGTAAGCAGAATGTTTTTCTTAGTAAAACTTTGTTTTTTCAATACATGAAATTACTACATCAATTAATTGTCTATGAAACAAGTTAACATGGTTAACATATTGTTAGGCTTGATGCATGTAGCCAGCCCGACCAAGGCGCAGTGATCTCGTGTGCAAAAGACAGTTTTATTTGGGTTTGGCAGGGAACTCTTGTATAAAGCATGTACCTCTTAAGTAATTTTTGGATTATGAATGTCTAAGTTGCTTTTGTCTGTTTATAATCTACCATGTTGATTCCCATAAAATGATACTCGCATACCTGTTCAGTAACACTTAGACAAACTTTTTCCTCCATTTCCTTCAACAAGCATTGTATTTTCATTATTGTGTACTTTTTGGCTGCACATAAATGCCACCACAAGAACTTAAGGTTAAAGGTGATGTTTTAAGCAAAGCCAAGCATGTAATGTTGTGTAGCTAGATCCATGTTAGAGTGCTCTTGAACGTAGATAGACACAAAAGTAAAATTTTGAAAAGTATACCAGTATATTTTACATCTATCTTTGAAGGTATATTGTTTTGTTGTCGTATTTGTTGTTTTCTGGATTGGACAAGGATGAAAATTACAATAGAGTTGATTCGTTCAATTCGAAAGAGAAGCGAAAATATACAAGGAGAATCAACCACTACTAGATAGACACCTAACCGTTCACTTTAAAGATACAAATACGCACATATCTTTCTGTTCTGGATAACTTCGGAGGCATATTTAACATCATTTTCATCTTCAAAGATACATTCTCATTGTCCAGCTCCAATTTTGCCTTTGATCATCAAAGCGAACGCTGGTAACTTGTTACCATGAAATAAAATATAAAAAACAAGAACATTTAGAATTGCAGATGGCCTCCTAAACCTTAGCCCTGCAATTTACAAGTAGGCCCACAGGGGACCGGTTAGCCTTTTACCCACCCCTTGCCCAAGCCTGCGCCACTGCTAGTTAGTAATTTATTTCCTAGCATCCATGGAATAATTTGAGGCCTAGACTTAGCTAGTAGGCATTTTATTTTTCTGTTTTGACAAGGAAAATGACTAAAGTAAATGAAAACTATTAGAAAAAAGTATATTGATTTGGACTTAATGATTTTCTAGCCCGTGCCACTGAAATTTTTGAGATGAATTTCGGGTTGGTTTAGCTAAATGCTAGAAAGTATGAGAGCGAAAATTTATAGAGTTTAGCTAAACCACAGAAAGTTCTAGTACTAGTTTTGGGCAATTTTAGCTAAAGTCATTATGGCTAATAAGAAATATGTGATTAGTAATTTAATCCCTGATTGACACCTTAATGGTAGTGGTTGACAAGTTATCTAAGATGGCGCACTTTTTGCTATGTTGAACCACTGACACAACTTTAGACACCGCCTTGCTATTCACCAAGGAGATCTTTAGATTGCATGGAATGCCCAGAGCAATCGTCTCCGATAGAGATTCGAAGTTCATTAGCGCTTTTTAACATGGTATCTTTAGCACGATCTGCACCAAATTGTGGATGAGTTCCTCTTCTCCCACCCAACGGTCAGACGGAGCGCACCAACAAAATCTTAGAAGACATGTTGAGGAATTACGTTTGGAATAAGCAATCCAAATGGGTTGATACATCCACTTAGTGGAGTTCGATACAATAGTATGAAGCAAGAGTCATCGTGTCCCTTTATAATTAACTATGGCTATCAATCCCTAACTCCAGATACATGGCACAACCCAGTGCCTAAAGTGGAGGCTTCTCAACAGCTTTTTGCAGATATGCAACAACTTGTCGAAGAGGTGCGAGGCTATCTCTTGATAGGGATGACATCTCTTGATAGGGATGACCCACCAGAAAAGTCTAGTAGATAGACATAGATCTCCAAGAGAGTTTTCCGTAGGAGATAAAGCTTGTCTTAAGATAGAGGTCAAGCAAGCAGAACTCCACATCGACAATTGCAAAAAAGCTTGCTCCAAGATGGACAGGACTGCTTGAGATTATAAAGCAGATAGGGAGCCAATCCTATAAGCTAGATATGCCCGCACATCTAAAAGTTCACAAACTCTTCCACATAAGCCTTTTAAAGGAACATGTTCCAAAAACCGAGGAAGTATTGGAAACCCGAACCTTGTTACAGAAGGACAACTGGAGATTCTTCCCAAGTTACTTCTTGATAAAGCCTTCAAGAAGACACAAAGGTCAGAATTCCCTCAGTACTTGGTCAAGTGGAAACACTTGCCCCTCGAAGATGCGACGTGGATAATGAAACAAGATATAGAAAAGCAATATCGACAATTCATGGAGCAATTCAATGGCTAAGTCGTCTTCGATTTAGTCGACGCCGGCCATGAGGTGAGTGCGCTTAGCCTTAGCTTGCGTAATGGAGCTAGGAGGGAGAGTGCAGTCATCCGAGTGTAGGGGCAAGCATGAAGTCGTGGGCAATGATGGGATCATCTTTAATGTTCCTTTTGCCATGGACCAATGCATGTGCACATGACGGGAGGTCACGGAGGTGTACGCATGTGATCGTGGGCGATGACAGAATCATCTTTAGTGTTCCCTATGCCATGTTCAATGCGTGTGGACATGACCAGAGGTCATGGAGGGGTAGGCATGTGATCGTGGGCGATGATGGGATCATCTTTTAGTGTTCCCTATGCCATAATTTACAACATGCAGGTAGTAGTCTTTTGCTAGTAGTTCGGCACAAGTAGGTTAAATAGGGAGGTGGTCCCCTTAAACCACATAACACATAGGACTTACTACCGTGGTGTGTAACTGTGCAGGCCAATCTTGAGAAGGATGGGACAACTAGATGAGCATCACAAGGAGTGTAATACTCCAGTTAAATGTTTTGTATAAACTTTATGTGATAATGGTTAGGAGGTTAATCTAAGTAAGCATTACCTAAAATTTCAATTCTTATTGTTGTTATAATTGTAATACGGCTTATCTTAATAGCCGAAATTTTGTTTATACTCTTGATAAACGTTGTCTTAATTGGAAATTTTAAAATCTTTGTTTTGGTGTGTAATGGGAGAAGTTTTTTTTCCCGAAAAAAAAAATTAAAAAATCAAAAAAGCCTTGACACATGTTAACAATGTCGTGTGAACCATTGGAAAAAAAACAACTCCCCCATTACACACCAAAACAAAGATTTAAAAAAAAAAAATTGGTTGTAATTTCAATTTTGTACGGGTGCTTCCAATGTGTAAAATGTTGTTCCTTTGGTGAAAAAACAAAATAAAAAAGCTTTAAAGCATTGACAACTTAAAAAATTTCATGTAAACCATTCAAAGTCTAAGTGCTTTGATATTCTTATCTGAAGCTGTGAAAACACTCAAACATGGACTGTAGAAAATCATGTA
>JAANSK020074131.1:0-16653 GCA_011763485.2 Isoetes engelmannii | reverse complement strand
ATAGGTATGATAGGTATAGGTATAGATAGGATAGGTATAGGTATGATATAGGTATGATAGGTATAGGTATGATGGGTGTAGGTATAGGTATAATAGGTATAGGTATAGGTAGGTATGATAAGTATAGGTATGATAATTATGATAGGTAATTATGATAAGTATAGGTATGATAATTATGATAAGTATAGGTATGATAATTATGTATAGATAATGAGGAAAACATCCAAGTTGACTAAGTCGTACTAAGGAGGCATTAATTCACATGCCATAAACATATACTGCGCCTCGTTTTTTAGCAGGGTTGCCTAACCCGAGGTGACCCAAATCCCGCATTTCTAGCATGTCCACGTGTTTAGCCACATCAGCTCGTTTCAATTCCGGTCGTCAGATCTTTTATTTTCGAATCCGACGGCCAGTAACATTAGAAATTCCCTGCCAAATTCTCTCGGCCTTCTTCGATTTCAATGCTATTAACTCGCCATTCAGAGGTCTTCGGTCGGGCAGAGTCATTGATTTACCATGCGATGTGAAACTCTGTCACGATTCTGCAACGTAGCTTGGCCAGTCTTGTGTTGTTGCCATAACTTTAGTCATCAAAGAATACCAGCTGGTCATGGGCTGCTCTAGCTGCTTTGCCAGCAGCCAGGTGGGAAGATCCCAAGGGAAGTCTTTTGGCCATTACATTTTTCTGGACCTGGCTCTTATTTCAGACATGCGAGATAAGGTAGGTTTCTAGGTCTCTTGCTTTCCTCAAGGCATAATTTTGCTCGATAAGGCATGCTAGATTTAATCTTTTGTAGGAATTGTCTGATTATAGGGTTATAGTTGCACGGGTATTTTCATCTAAAATGTAAAGATGGACGTGGAAGCAGATCAAATGACAACCATGAAACTTGGCTTAGACATGGGTCATCTTAGCTATGAGCAAAATGGATGCCACGGACATGGCAGATGTTTGGTATTCTCTCCCCTTTACTTTTCATTTTAACATCTCCTCTTTATAGGAAGGCAAATGTTCTTGCTGAATTGGATGGGAAGGAACTTACTGTGAAAGAATAATAGCATGTCAAGGAAGGCCTTCCGGCTTCCTTCTTGATGAGCAAGTTGGTTGCTGCCCACAGACTGTCTGAAATAGAACTGTTGTATTCTCCATCTGCTAAAAATGATGTGGTATTATCTTCTTCAAGTAGTGCTCCCTTTCATATTTCTTCTCTTTTTAGATTTCTTTTTCATGAAATTCAAAGCAAATCAATTGTGTGTAAGTAGTAAAGAAGCTAAGTGTGGTCAGAATTGCTTAGTTGCTTAGAACTTCAGCTGAATCTGTACACAGACTGATAGAAAGAGCTTATGTAAATATGTAGAGTCTTCATTCTTGATTAGTCTTTTTTTCCTTGTTTCTATCTGCAGTCAATTGTTGTTTTGAGTATCTTGGTGCCATTTAAAATACCTTGACGGCTACTTTTCTAATTGGCAAGTTGGTCACTGCGCACATGCACTGCTGTAAATCAGAACCAGGACTACTGCAGTTCTCCCTCTGCTAAAATTTATATGGTGTCATCTTCTTCTAGTAGTAGTCTCTTTCGTATTTATTTCATGATGAATGCTTGAGTTGAATATGTGTACATATCATTGTTGATACCCACAGCGACTATGCAAGATGGTCTTTGGCTTTTAGCTTTCTAGCTTCCTTGAGACTATATCAGATGGAAGAGAGAAAATTGTGATACCCAGAACTTAGCAGGAGCACTGTTATATTGAAAACTACTGGAGGAGCTTGTTGGATGTCTGTTCTTAATACAACTTAAGATGTTTTATCAGACATTCTATAAGGAGCTTTCTAAACTTTGGCTTAATATATTCTGCCACATCATCCAGGCTATTACGTCAAGGTAAGAACTAAATGTTGTATTTCGACACAAATTCTGTGTTCTACTGTTAACAGTTAAAAACGTATAGTTTGGGGGGACATTTACGATGAAAACATGAATGTTTTACTGTTGATGACTTATCGCATGTAGATGTAAGAAATAGACAACCCTTTTACTCCTCATTGCTGACACATTATATAGGATTTCACAAGTTGTGTCTTTATTTTTCTCATGGTTGTTTGTTCCCTGCATATTCTTTAGATATTTTCTGAGCAGGGGTGTATATTCATGATTATATGAAAAATTGCCAAAAAATAATTTCATTCCTTCTGTCTTTGCCATAGGTCTACCATTTTTTTCTCTGATTATATATTTCAAACTGGCTCACGTCTGTATTTCTTATTTGAATTGGATGAGGTCAATTTTTTGCTGCATCTCAAATTAACTGATTTTTATTTTATTCTTTTGGGTTATGGCAGGTTAGTGAAATGGAATTCCATGCTTACAGCTTATGAATAATGGAGGTAGTTTAGGTGCAGGCAACATCATTGCACCGATTGATCAGAAGTATCTGAGTTTTCTTTTAATGTTTCTATATTTGGCAATTTCATCAAACGCTTGCCATCCTAGTAATGCAAGGATATGGTTCAATGAAGATGATGATCCAAATGAGCATTGCATATTATGCATGGTTTAGTGCCATTCTGCTAAATATATTTGCTTAATAATATTGTTTAATGTTGCAGTTATACCAGACTTTCATTTTCCTTACGCATAACTTATATGAGAGCCATAACTTATATGATCTTGTTGTTTTATTTGCAGAATATTGTCCAACTTTGAGGCCAATTGATCAGCAATAGAATCTCAAATCGATACTCTAAAGAATCTCTATATAAACATTCTGAGCATTTTCACGCTTTCCTTCCGACCACTCCAATCTTTCAAAGTGCTAGCTTGCAATGCTCAACCATATGAGAAAGCTCAGAGACTAGGGTTTGATAATTAAACTTATTCATGGCATTTAATGTATGGTAGCCTTTTCACTTTGGCCTCCAGACATAAATATAACACTATATACAGCAACTAGAACTGTCCTCTGCAATGCCAATATGCTAAACCTAGCAATTTCTTCAGCTGATGCCTCGGCCCTTCTGTTTCTCCATTAATCATGTTGGGCGTTCCCTCTAAAAGAACATGGTGGTCTATAAAATGATGCTGCTACTAATTCTATCACACCTCTGCACATTTTCTGATATTATGGGGGCCACCGTAAAGAATTTTTGGCTCCATTATAGGCCCAAGTTTACTTTCTTGCCATTTCATTGTGTATCATTCTATCCCTGTGTCTTTGCTCAATTGAAAGCTCAGATGGCACTCTATGTCCTATCTCTAGAACTGCTCTCATGGCCACACAAAATTGCATCCTTAAGTGCATTCAATTAGAATTGTTGTAGTGCATGTGAGACTCATCCTATGAGCATATCTATGAAACCATTTAGACTTGATGAGACTCATCCTATGAGCATATCTATGAAACCATTTAGACTTGCTTACAGGAAATTGATGCATGCCGATTGTGGGAGGCTATAAGTGAGTATATTGTTCGGCACTGTTATAGAATACAACTTGTCGTAGAGTATTTTGAAAAAAAAGCAACTGGCTACGTAAGATAAACCATATGAATATGAAGTTGTATTCTTTTCCTTTTTGAATGCATATAGTATTGTTGAGTCATCCAAATCATTGATGTTGTTGATATGGCCAAAATCATTGATGTTGTTGATATGGCAATTAATATGCATAATGTTATCTGAAGAAGCATGCAGTATACTAGCAACATTAACTCGGGAAAAAAAAGTAATGGAATGGAATGCCAACATTTTAGAATGTTCAACAAGGGGAAAATTTTGCAGCTTAAACAAATGCAAGAATATAATAGAATAGTATAATGCCGAATATGTTCAGTAGAGGAAAGTGTGAACATTATACAATGCACATACTTGATCCCACAATCCTAGCAAAAGCCTAAACAACGACTCAAACTGAAGCATCACAACACCAAATATAGCCTAGGACGCCCTCCCTTCAAAGGGATCCCTCTCTAAGCTAACACCTTGCTTTTCAGAGGCATACCAAGAGAATTGTCACCTATTTAGAGAAGACTTTAAGTATTCGAGGACTGTCACCAGCTAAAAGAAATCATGTACTAAAAAGTGACTCAATCACCAACTACAACCTAACGTATTCTTCCTATTCTTTTCTCCTTCCTATCTTTCTACATTTTCTTCTGAAGGCCCTCCTCCTCCTCTTGATATCAGTCGACCTTTGCCCCAAGCCACCTCTCTTCTTCTTATCCAGTTCTTCTTTGCTCTTCCTATCCTACCCTTTCCCCAACCCTGCCTTTCTGCTAGTTTTTTTTTTCTGTTGTTATTGCTCTGTTATGTAGGGTTTATTATGTAAATGGCGCTAGCATATTACAATGATCGAATTTTCTTGGAGGAAATGCTTTCAAATGAATGTGCATCTAGTAATGCAAGAAGCAAGAGAAAACTTGCAAGGATTACCTTAGGAATGGAAGGAGTGCAAAGCCAAGCACCTAAAGAAGAGGTCCGAATAGTGTTCAAGCATTTGAGAACATCCTCTAATTATATGGCAACCATATAGGCACATTTTTTAACACAAGAGCACATGCCAATATAATCTGATTTCAAATCTAGGTGATATGATGATAAACAATCACGAAGCACATACCAAAATGTTTGAATCCCAAATAGGATGACACGTTAAGAATATTAGTTGAGTATGTTCAACATTTTCATTTTGTGGTTGTGGGCGTACATCTAGCAGTTGTTTGGGATATGTTTCAGTTGTGTATAGTATTAAAATTCGTAGATTTCTGTGGTTTTGAGCAGCTTTTCGATATACGGTGGTTCGGGCTCTTGAAACCAGGTCTTTGTCTGCATGTGTTGTGGAGCATGGTCTTGTTTTCGAAGGATGGCGTCTGCACATGTTGGGCGGGTGGATGCAGACAAGTGCTGGTCGCATGCCGACCTGTTCGGGCTGTGGTTAGTTTGCTGCATGAGCACGGTTTGGACGATGGAGGCAACATGTGAGTTAAGGGAGCTGAGAATCCATCAGAGCTCTGGGACAGGAAGAACCAAAGGAAGACGGCCTTGTATAGCATTTTTGGTGAGGCCATTGTGCATGATGGATTGATTCCTTTAGCCTTTGGTCTTCCATCATCGAATGCATATGAGGCAGAATGCACACGGGGAACCTCCGATGGAGAATTCTGAAGCAAACGCTGAATCTTGTAACCGCGGATGAAGGGAACTCTCAGTATGCTCACGGCCGTGGAAGGCCGGATTTCTGCCATGGAGGGCCGATTTGCTTGATGACTGATTCGTATGATAAGAAAGCTTTGATGTTATCCATTTTCAGAAGAATTGGCTTATGATCTGGCTGCAAATCTGCTCGAAGAAGGAATATGTGGATATGGTCAGGATCGGAGGCATGCTTTCACGCAAGGATAGACAGGCTTCGTGCCCCCCCCCCCTTTTTTTATTATCCGCTTCAACCTTAGGAGCAATCAAGACCATTGGCTCTAGCAGGTATATTTTGTCTCAAAATTCCAATGACCTTTGATCTGGCATCAAACACGGAATATCCGCCAGATCAATGGCAATAATAAAACTTGAACACCAGACCCAGTATAATAAACCGTCACATCAATCACAACTTATCATAAATGAATGCCCATTCCTATAGCTCAAACATCTTGGTATAAGGCCTTTTTCAAATGTCGGTTTAAATGTGAGATTACTAAGAGCTGGGAATTAATTCCCGACCCTTCTTCCAATCACTCGATTCCTCACCTCCTTCCTCCAAAATCACAAGAATAATTGTTGCTTTGGATGGATCCGGCAATACTTCGTCTGTTCAGCATGCTATTGATCTTGTTTCGAAGCACAATAAAAACAAAGTGGTCATTTTTATCAAAAGATAAGATAAGATAAGATAAGATAAGCATTTTAACGTCACGCCACAAAGGCAGCATCCAATTGGACATGCGACGGAACAGTACATAAGGGGACCGAAGTCCTGAAACTGAACGGGGACCGAAGTCCTGAAACAACACAAATGGCCCTAGGCCCATGTAAAACAACCATTCAGTTTTTATGCTTATATGATGTTTACATATTTACATGTTCTCTGTTCAGTGTTACCGTTATGCAGCTATGTATACCCCAGCCATGGATCACGAGGCCACTGGTCACGAATGATCGCAGCCCCACCCCTATAAACTGCCCACTTCCGTTGTGCTCTCGCTTCCCGCACTTTACGAGAATTTATAAGTATGGATTTTATTTTTTTATTTTATTTTAATTCTTAATCCAAAGCAAAGTAGGAGTCCTCCTGAGCAAAAATGGACGTCCGTATATGGAGTCCGGGATCTGGTATTTCTGGATAAATCGGCACCGGTATTTTCGGATGCCGGTGATCAGCCATGCTATGCCCATCCGCCCATTGATGGGTGGATCCATCCTTCTCGACCATGCAAGGACCGGCATGGCATGGTTCTGGAACCACGCGGTTGAACTGCGCTGTGACCACACGCTCGGTCCAGGGACTCCATATTCTAAGTCAGGTCCAAACAAGATACTGCCAATGCAGTTAATAGAGCCCACATGGGTGCATGTCACGAAGATTCAAACGTAATTCGAATCTGGATGGGTAATGGTATTTCTGGCCTTGCTAAAGCTGGTGGTATTTCTGGCCTAGATAAAGCTGCTGGTATTTCTGACCACCAGTATGTTGGTGGTATTTCTGCCATGGACCATTTGTATGGGGTGGAGGTGTCGGGTTCGGTGATATCTCTCGCCATCTGGAATGATCTGAAACAGGTACATAAGGCCTTCGCAAGAGCACTTGGGGTGAAGTCCACAGTTCCATATCAGATCTCGCTGCATGAGACGGGTTTCTTGCCCCTTCAGTGGGCCGCACTGGATCGTCATATTATTTACTTTCAAAAGGTCGTTGGTATGGGGGATGCCCGTTATCTTGCTATAGTTGTAGCAATGGGCCCACAATGCCTCAAAGCGTGCTGGAAGGACAAGCAAGCTCAGTGGTTCTCCCGATGGAATGTACAGGCACACAGGTGCGTGCAAGTACGAACAGAGAAGGACCATGATCAATTGAGGCAGTATTTTGAGGCTTGCTTCCTTAGAAAACTCTGGGATGCAGATGCATTGGCACAAGTCAAGCTGGCACACTATAGGCAGCAGGTCAATCGTATGCTCACTCGACTATTTACGTACTCATTTGCCTAGGAAGAGGCGGAGACTGATAGCTTCCATCCGAACGGGTGCACATCACCTCCGGATGGAGACAGACCGATGGACCCGAGAGGAACGCGAGGAGAGGATCTGTCAGTATTGCCAACAAGGAGTCATTGAAGATGAATGCCATACACTTTAGACTTGCCCAACATTCGATCATATCCGAGCACGGTATGTTCAGTTAGTTATGCCTGACCAGCCATTGCACGAGCTATTGAACACGACGTCCGTGGGCTTGCTGGGCTCATATCTTCAAGAGGTGATGGATACACGGACTCAACTGTGTCCACCGGTGCGATATTGAATGGCACTATATTATTGTACAACATGCCAGCATACTTATTACTGCCAAGGTTTTTCCCTCGAAAACCCTTCAGAGCAGGGTTTTTTACTCCTGACAGTAATCAGCTTGCTGCTCTCTTTGTTTATGTCCCATAGGTCAATTGGTCTCCGTGGAGGATAAAAAAAATCTATTCTATTCTATTCTATTCTATTCTATTTCCCAAATACCAAGCATTGTTGGCCAATAACCCCCTTAATATTTCTAGACAAAGTCTTCGTATTTCTAGCATACCATGGTATTTCTGGACACACCCCCAGGTATTTCTGGACATAGCTTGGTATATATGGACGTAACATGGTATTTCTAGACACACCCTAGGTATTTCTGGACATGTTTTTGGTATTTCTAGACATAATATGGTATCTCTGGACATAACTTGGTCCCGGGGGTTTCACCTATGCATATGGGGATACCTCATGTGCGTGCAAGGGGTCAACAGAAAACCCCTGTATACGACTTTTTAGAGATGGACAACCCCTACATACGTAAATAGACAAATTCAATTTTCCTACCCCTCCCGTACATGTACTTATGGACTGCCTTGATTATTATATACCCCTACCTGATCTTGTACTTGAGGTTACGCACCTAAGCCTTCTGTTGATTTTGCCGTTAGGGTTGCTCTAATTGGCCGTAATGTTTTTTATTTTTGAAGAACTGAATCCCAAATATATTAAAGAATCATAAAGTTACAAATCGAGTGAGGAGGAAGGGGACTGCCCCGAAGGGACAGAAGGACCTCAACACTCCGCAACCACACACCTCCACAGAAACAATATCCCACTACCTCAGAGAATACATACAAACCAACTCTACGCATCCGGATATCGATACCAAAGAAAAACGGTTCACCATCCATACTCATCCAATGAAACAGACACGTATGCTCCTGTACACACATTACCCAACTCATCCCTCCCCCACTCTATTTACTCGCTCCCCAGGGTCATCTTCCAATGCCAGTGGATTGACCCTGACCATAGCCACCTGCCCAACACCACAACCGAACAAAGATGGCCTATGCACATCCACGGAGTCCGGCCCATGTACGGGACCCACATTCTCCTCCGAGGGTCAAAATGTACGAGTGTCAAAATGTATAGTTGGCATGTTGGCTTAATATTTCTTCTAGTTAGGAGCCGTTGTTTATATATTTAACAAATATGATCACAAACTCACAATAAGAATTGCAGAAATGAGAATTAAACTAATGGATATATTTTACCTGCTTCAAGTCCTGGAAGTAGTTTAGGAAGCTTATTTCAGGTACATACAAGCTGGTTCTTCAAGAACTGATGCACAAAAAAGAGAAATGTGCACTCCGACCAAACCAAATCACCAAACTTGCTACTGCAATTTCACCTAGATCACATGGAAAAAGGGCAGCCAAAAGATGTAAGATCAAGTGCCGGGTTGATGTAGAAATTTTGCCTTCACCGCTCCATTCAAAAAAGACCTCCAAAATCCAATACGATTATATGGAACCAAATAAAAATGGCTTACCTTGCCTAAACTTCTTACCCTAGGCACCTATACGCTACGGGAGGAGAGTTCCGGTCAATTTTCCCCTTCACCACTATCTACATAAATTTGGCGGTGCACCCGCATTTCATCTCGACCATATACGAACGGGAGCCTAAAAATAAAAACCCCTACCAGTCACGGTGTTGTTCAATACGGATTTCTAAAGGTGCAGTCCCCGGGAACTTGGTATTTTTGGACATGCAGTTGGTAATTCTGGACACATCCAAAGGGCATTTTTGGTAAGACCCATGGTTTGGTATTTCATGGGATTCTCTTTCACTAACCCCTTGGTATTTCTTTTCATGGGAATCCCTCACACAAACCCCTTGGTGTTTCTATACACAGCCTTGGTATTTCCAGACAAATCCTTGGTATTTTTGGACATAGTATTGGTATTTTTAGAAACACCCCCCAGTATTTCTGGACATATCTTGATATATCTGGACATACCATGGTATTGCTGGACACATCTCTTGGTATTTCTAGACAAAGCCTTGGTATTTCTGGACATAACTTGGTATTTCTAGACACACCCCCTGGTATTTCTGGACATAACTTGGTATATCTCGACATACCATGGTATTCCTAGACACACCCCCTGGTAATTCTGGACATAACTTGGTATTTCTAAGACACACCCTTGGTATTTCTATACATAACTTGGTATATCTGGACATACCATGGTATTTCTAGACACACCCCCTGGTATTTCTAGACAAAGCATTGGTATTTCTAGACATAACTTGGTATTTCTAGACACACCTCCTGGTATTTCTGGACATAACTTGGTATATCCCGGCATACCATGGTATTTCTAGACACACCCCCTGGTATTTCTGGACACAACTTGGTATTTCTAGACACACCCCCTCGTATTTCTAGACTTAACTTGGTATATCTGGACATACCATGGTATTTCTAGACACACACACCCCCTGGTATTTCTAGACATAACTTGGTACTTCTAAACACACCCCCTAGTATTTATAGACATAACTTGGTATATCTGGATATACCATGGTATTTCTAGACACACCACCTAGTATTTCTGGACATGTTTTTTGTATTTCTAGACATACAATGGTATTTCAGGCGCTCCCTTTGCTCCCAGTTTGACAGCGCCTGAAATACCATGCCAAGACCCAAGTCCAGAACCTAAGCCAAAGCCTAGTTCAAAGAGAGAGCCATAGCATCCAGTTCTGACAAGGATGACCTTAGTCAGACCAGACTTATCGGCACCATATAAGAATGGAAAGATCTTATTGCCAATACTTGTTAAACCACATCATGATGAGAAAATGTTTCACAAGAAACTATGTAGGTATTAGGAAAATTCAGAACTTTAGGATCAAGAACGTATCACAACTAAATAAGCAGTAGTATACACTCAAATTGTGTCAAAAGGTTGGCTTATGTGCCATTGTGATAAATGATGCAAAGTTACCATGTTTCCATATTATTCAGCAGACTTAAATTGATTTTGTGTGCATATGATATGTCTATTCATCCCTTCCGATTTATCCCATCATTTAGAAAGTAATATAACTACTAGAAAGCCTCATGTAATCATTTTTCAAGCTGTATTCAAAAGCATGTGTATTAATTTATCTGAGAACAATTAGCCTTAGTTTCATTAAGTAAAAAAGTATTTGTCTTATTCATTCATATCTTGCTTTCCAGAATAAGGCCAACCATATTAGATGCAAGATAAAGGATAAGGATATTTCCTAATAGATTGTCACTGATTGTTTTGCAGAAAGGATCAAAATATTAAACAAAGAAAATACCAATATATTAAAAAAGAAATAAAGGACTGTTAGATATGGCAGCCCACTGTCACTTGTGAAATCAGATACAAATATTTCATGGGACCCTCAAAAAGTTTTAACCGGTTTTACCCATCACCACTATAATTCTTTTCAGCATCCAAAGCAACCTGGTCTTGCATCTTACATTTTAAGCATGGAGTTTACGAGTACGACATAACCTAGATAATTTGAACAGAATTTGTTCTCATTGTCCACCTTTCTAACAGGCAAGATCTCATTAAATCATTTCTCTTTGAAACGAATGCAGTCATCCAAGTGCTTGATGCTATTCAAAAAAGATGATAAGGTAGAGGAAAAACCGGTTACCTGCAGCAAAAACACAATGGTTAGCCTTGCAAAAGGGTATTATTAAAAAAAAAATTTGAAGAACTAGTGTCAATGTATTAAAAGAATAACCATGGTACAACAATGAGTGACGAGAAAAAACAGATGCCCCGAAGAGGCAACGATACCCCACCACTCCATCATCCTCTCAACTACATTTGTACAAAGCATCCATCGTCATCTACTATCTCCAGGAAGGTTCGCCAAATGGCAAACTTTCGCTCTGCCAACCCTGGAAACACCTGGAAACTCTGAAATAGCTTGTACCTCAAACGGGGAATCAAGGAGGCTGAAGGCTGCTGGACCCCCTGGAAAATCCACAGCCGCATCCGCTTCCAGATTAGCCATACTAGCCAAGCCACACACAAATGCAGGGCTTGCTTCCGCGGAAGAGACCAACCACCCGGATACAAGTGCAGCAGCAACTGCTGGCTAGTCAACCGAACCCGAAGTTGGGCCCGAACCCAGTCCCAGGCTGCCTGCAGGTGAGGACAGAGAACCAGACAATGCTCTACTGTCTCAGAATGAAGTCTACAACACGGGCACAGAGGGCTCACCCCTGGCCGAAACCTAGTCACCCGGACATTCACCCGAATACACCTGTGCACCACCTGCCATAGGAGCACCCTGACCTTCGGGGGAGGGAGGGTACACCAGGTCCAAACCCAAACCGAGCGCCAGCGGGAGCCCGGGAGCTGTAGGGGCCACTTGCCTGATGGAGGCAAAGTGTCATGGATAACCAACATGCGGTAGAAAGACCACACAAAGCAAGCGACATCCACATCTGGGTGCACCTTCCAAACCCGCACCCCCACGTCACCCTGAAGGAGCACCGGAATATGCAGAGGAATACAACGGGTCACTTGTTCCCATATAGCCTGGTCACTAGCTCTCAACCGAAATCGGGCTCGAAAAAATGCCCATGATGCAATCTGACCACCCCAATACCAGTCCTCCAGGGTGGATACCCCAGCCCGCCTCCAACGGGCCTGCGTCCGGGCATGAATAGTGGCAGCCAAAGGTAACTGGGCCGGAGGCAAAGGGATCCACAAGAAGGGCGAGGAGTGGTGGAACACCATCGCAGGATCCAGCTGAAACAGTACCCGCACATGCTCCCATGCCCGCAACACTCCGGTAAGAAAAGGGGATGCATGCGGGAAAGGCTTAAGCCCATACAATAGCGCCCATGGCAACTCCACATGTACCGTCAGCTTCCCAAACGCCACACAGTGGCGGAGGGACTGGACCAGCAGAGCTGAACTAGGTGAGGATGCTCCCTCCTGCAAGATGCTCCACACAAACTTGGAGATCAACACCTTGCTGTGCAGCACCAAGTCCAGGAAGGCCAATCCTCCATCTTCCCAGAGGCGGAGACACTTCCACCATGCCACCTTGACTACTGCCCCCTCATCATCCCCACCCCACACAAAGTTCCGGACCATCCTGTCTAGTGCTTGCATCTTCCCTTCGGGGGCCAACATAGCAAGAGCTCGTCCTGTGAGAACCGGCCCAGGCGACTGATGTCATTGCCCCTGCACGCTCAGAAGCGTAGCCCGGGGCTGCCGGATCTGCTGATGGGCATAGTTTGGGCTTGAAGCCCAGAGAGATGGCACAGAGGAAGGCTCCGGGGGGAGCTTTGCTTGGATCTAAGTCCTCTGAATTACCTTCTCAGGATGCGGAGCTGACAACACGGGTTGGGGAGGACATCGTGATGCAGGTAGAAGCTAATTTGGAGATGGAGGCAATCCTGGTTCCGCCTTCTCAGGGCATGGGAGACCAGCCTTCCCAGGGTATGGGGGATGGGTCACAGACTGGTTCGGAAGCATCTCAACAGGCCGGTTTTGGAGCACCTGCGCAGGGCGGATTTCAACTGGATCGTGGTGTGCACACCAATTCAACTGGAGCATCTACACAGGGGACCCGTAAGGGATGTGCTGCTGCAGGCCGGGCTGTGCAGCGAGGCACAGTTCAAAATAAAAATCGGCAGCATGATTCAGATGGAGGGAGACGTGTTGAGGAGCCTGGTACTGACCGCTTTCCTCTGGACTTGATCATGGCGGAGAAAGGGGAGGTGTATAAGCGGTCTACGGGTGGTATGGTGGATGGATCTGCACCTACAGCAGCCATGGATGGGACTGAAGCTGCCATGGAGGACCGAAGACATCTTCTGACCGAGATGCGGGGAATTTTGGGTACACCTTCTCTTGAAAGATATGTGGAGACCTCTTCTGAGTCCAATTTGAATCAGATTGATTGTGTTTTGGATACGCCGGCTTCGCCGGGTGTGTTACCCTCGAGCATGCCTCCTCTGGAGACTGCTTTGGGGATGGTTGGGATGTCTATAGGACCGTATTCTGGCCCTGTAGTGGCTGCTGCTCTTCCGAGGAGGCCGAATCAGCCCCCCATAGGTTCCAAGCATGCAGTTGCTGCGGTTGGGTCTGCTGCTCCTCATGGTCTCCCTGGTGGTGTTGTTTCTTTGAATGGTGATGTTAACTCAGTGGAAATCGCTGCTTGTAATATGGCTTGTTCTTCTCCGAAGTCTGCTACCCGACCTGCTGCACCTAGAGCTGAGCCTGGGGAGGGTAGACTGTGTAGTAAAGCACCTATTGTAGAGGAAACTCTGGTGGATGGCATGCAATTGGAGGGATCACAGCAGGCCCAGGGTGAGGCCTTGCCTGGAGTGGCCGTGGATGCATCCCCCGATGCCAGGCCTCTTGCCCCAAATTCAGTACGTACTGCTTGGAAAGGCAGGGATACGATTTCTTGTGTCACGCGTCCGGGCTTTTCCGATTGGATTAAGCGGAAAGCTCCGGAGCATCGAACGGCCCGGGTCGAGGAGGCCCTCAGATTTGTGGAAGAGCGTCATGCTGCAGATTTGAAAGACCTGCTTCCAGAGAATCCGTGGATTGACATCAATCATGAGTTCCATGTCCAGACTATCGAGAAGCTGGTCTCCTTTGCGGTGTTAGGATTCTTCACTGGGTACATTCTGGATACCAGAAGATTTATTGCGTGGCTTGCTGGCCATTTGAAGCGGTTTGGTCTGCCCAGGTTCCAGTCTTTGAAATTTTTGCCCAATAACTTCTTCATTATTATGTTTGAAGCAGAATCCTCGGTCTGTCAATTGGTGAGTCGCGGGGTAGATGCTTTGGGCGGTGCTTACGTGCTCTACCAGTATTACACTCCGGGCATGTCCACCAGCTCTCTGACTGCGGTCAAAATCCCATGTTGGTTTCAGATTGAGGACCTCCCTCTGAATATGATGGTGCCTGAGTTTCTGGTCTCTATGGCAAATGGTTTGGGGGTCCATCTGGCGCACTCTATCGTGCAGGTTCCCAAGATCTGTGTGGCTTTGCCTGCTTTGCAGCCCCTGCCCACCTCTCTTCCTGTGCAGAGTGGTCCATGGCATTTCTTGTTCCGGTTGAAGCTTCTGAATGGTGCGGAGATCCAGTGCATGTTCCCTTCTATAGAGCTGCCTTGTGAGTCTGAGGATGCACCAGGGGCAGCTGGGTGTGCTCCGGACATCCCAGAGGTCCGAGAGGCGCATGCAGACCAGGGTGTGGAGGTGTCAGGGGATGGAGTGGCAGGGGAAGCGCATGCAGACCAGGGTGGTGAGGATCTGGGGTCTCCCCCTCCGCCTGGGGTTGTGGAGTGGGGTGGTCCGGGCCGAGGCCAGGGTGGTCTCGCCAGGGGGCGTGGTGGCTCAGTTGTAGGCTGTGGTAGCTCGATGGGCCGAGGCGGCTCCACTAGGGGGCGTGGCCGAGGTGGTTATGTTACGAGCTGGGGTGGTGGGGGTAGGCCGGTCCCGGCTTCAGTCGCAGGGGATAGGGACCCTGGTGGTGGGCCTTGGCAGCGAGGGGGTGGGGGTGCTCGTCGTATGTCATGGGCCATGGAGGTGGATAACCCTTTGGCCTTGGATGCTGGTTGGGAGGAGCTGGATGGCCTGGTGGGTAGGAGTGTGGGGATGCATCCTTCTTCTCCACGATGAATAAGTCGATCCTGAGCTAGAATGTACGGGGGGTGCGGTCCTCGAGCAGTAAGAGGGCCCGCGCCTCCCTAGCGTTACAGATGCATCCTGACTTTGTGTGTCTGCAGGAGCATAAGTGTCATCGGGGGGATGTGTCCCGTCTATTGGATATGGTTGGTCGCCATTTTGCAGCAGTTGTCTCTTCCTCCGGGCGGTCTAGTGGGGGTAGTTTGATTGCATGGAGAATGGATGTGCAAGTCACATATTCGGCCGCTGACAAGTTCGGCCGCTGGACCATTGTCAAGTGGCTTGAGGGGGGTCAAGAGTAGGGCTTTGTGAATGTTTATGCCCTGAATCAACCGTCTCGGCGGGGTACGCTCTGGGCCACTATTAGACATAAGTTGCGGAGTCTTGGGGGTTTGCAGGTTGTATGGCTACTCTTAGGGGATTTCAATATGGTGGAGCAGGCGACAGACTGCACTGGCCCTGGTACGCAGATAGTGCAGGGGTTTGAGAGGGACCAGTGGTCGCAGTTTCTGCAAGATGTGGCTATCCTGGAGGTGCCTGGTGACTTGTCCTTCACTTTCTGTAATCGGCAGGTTGGGGCTGGCCATGCATATGCGAGGCATGATCGTTGCTATGCTTCTCCTCTTGCTCTGTATAGTGCACCCTCTCTGCACAGGCAGAATGTCCTTGCCTCCTCGGTCTCGGACCATTATCCTCAGTTGGTTTCTAGGCGGGGAGGTGTCATCCCTCGACCTTCTAGGACGGTGTTTCGTCTGAACACCCGGCTCTTGAAGGATGCGGAGTTCTCAGCGCAGTGCCAGGAGGTGTGCTTGGATGCCTTTGCTTCCCAGGGTGGTATGGCGGGCATGGTGGCCGCTCTTGCCAAAGTGAAGCATTTTGCTAAAGAGTTTGGGAGGCGGCGGGTGCAGTTGGAAAGGCAGGAGCTGCATGATCTTTATCAGGAGCTGGCGAGGATCCGGGTCCAACCCTCGGATGGTGTTCGGGAGAATGTTGTGCTACAGCATATCAGTGCGCTGGAACAGGTTAAGGTCCGGGAGGCACGTGTGAAAGCTGGCCTTACCTGGCTGAAGGAGGGTGATACGAGCTCGTCGATCTTCTTTCGTGCAGCTAGACAGAGATGCTATACGGCCTCCATGGCTTCTCTCGCCTTGCCTGATGGCCGAGTATTGGAGGATCCTGGTGAGTTGAGGCAGTATGTGCACGCTCATTTCTTGGGGTTTTTTTGCGCAGCACGCACTTCCCTACGAGTAGGAGATGCAGGAGCTGGTTCTGGCAGTAGTCAAGCCTTCCATCTCCCCTCACCAGTGGGAAAGCTTGGAGCGGCAGCTCTCGTGGGAGGATCTGGCTGAGGCCTGTATGTGTATGGCTAAGGATAAGTGCCCGGGGTTGGATGGCATTCCTGTCGAGTTTTTCCAAACTTATTGGGAGT
>JAANSK020074020.1:0-16663 GCA_011763485.2 Isoetes engelmannii | reverse complement strand
CTTATGAGGAAGGAGTTTAGTCCAAAAGCTCACTTTTGTGAGTTAAGGACCATTGTTGTCAAGTTGAATAATATTATCTATTTATAATATTTTGGGTTCACTTATCTCTCTTGTGGATTTCAAGTGTTAAACGCGCTAGGAGCGTTTCAGACACTTTAGAAAAAAACAACATGCCTCTTTACAAAATTACCTCTCTCCCTGTTTTCCTAGACGACTAGAGTCTGTAGGAGATACTGGCACAAGATTTAAAGTTATGAGCATTCAAAATCAAGGTAGGACCTTAAACCGCCACACCCGAGGTCACGGGTTCAAACCTGGCCAATATCGGTTTAGTAATGGGGACCTTAAAATTCCATTGCCATGAGGTCAGGGGTTCAAGTATGATCATGGTCATCTGGTAGAGACCTTAAACCTACCATATGTAATGGATAATCACATGCAAGGCAGCTCCTAGCATAGAATTAGAATGATCGCGCCTAGGAGTGCAATGGCTTCCATGTGATCTGTAGAATAAAGTGAAGCAGAATGTAATTATGATGTGATGATAAATAGACTAATGTCCTTCAATATTAAAAAAAAAAAAAAGCACTAGTGATTTTTCTTGAATGAAGTTCCAGATTAACATGCAAGAGTATTCTCTGATGTCGCTGTCTTGATGCAGGATTCTGCAACGCAGCTTGGCAGTGCTAACCCTTGCAAAGGCCACCATTCTTTCAGCACTGCCTGGACCATGATGCCTTGGATATGTTGAAATTTGTCCAACTGCCACTAATGCTACCCCTGGTACTCCTAATTTCATAGCATATGCTAGCCCTATTGCAGTGGTGGATCAATTTCTAAGTTAAGCGACGAAAAGCTCAACAATAGCAAAAACCCCAACTTCGAAAGCCCATGCCTGTTTCTCCACCAAAGTATAAGTTGGGAGAAATATGGGTGCTGGCGAAGAATGCTTCGAGAAAGATTAAAGAGAGAAGGGCAATTTACTAGTGACTAGTCAACAGTGAGTTCATAAAATCGATCACCGAATTTCAGAGCTCTGTCCGTTATGTAAACAGAGGGCTGAGACTACTGAGCATTGCTTTTTCTTATGTGAGCGGGTCCGGCTGGCTTGGTCTTGGTTGTTAACCTTGTTTGGCACCTCTCTATCTAGTCAACATACTTTGCTCGCTATGTACCCTGATGCATGGCCCAAACAGCGAAAATGAGGTTTTCATCTTGTTTGCGGTTGGCTTTTGTCGTCGATATGGAAGAGAAGGAGAATGTATATCTTTAAGGGCATGGACAGTGTAGACGAGATTCTCCTTCAGTGGACGCAGAAGAAAATTGTTGTGGCTTATCATTGCTATTCTCTTGCTCAAGAGAAGAAAGTATTGATTTGGGAAACTTACCTTCATATTCATTCCTATGCATAGACATGTGGTTGTGTTCAGCTGGATACGTTTGTCCACTGGGGTTGTATTCCTGTCTCTGCATTTTATTTTGTTACATTTCTTTGATTAATGAATAAAGTTTGACGTCCTTCAAATTTTTTTTTACTAATGACTAATTAGTTTTCTTCACGTTACGATCTAAAATTAAAAAAATCTAACAGTATGCGCTGAAAACTGGCTGCGGTGTTAAACATGTAGATAGACTAGAATTCCACGAATTGTTGTAGCAGGGGTTAGAGCCTACTAAACATATCATCTATTGTATTTTAATGCTACGACCGATGGGCAACTAATCAAAACATATGAAGAGTTAAAATGATCATTCAGGCAATTCTAGGGCTAAAGGATGTAAATTGTGTATATGTTGCCGAGTATTCCCTTTGAGGGGGGGGGAGGGGTGGGGAGGGGGTTTCTAGATTTGTCAACCATATGATGTTTTGACAATGGAGAATTGGCCCGGAGTTAAGACAAACAAAGATTTAATTGTTTTAAGTCTTTTTCTATTTTCGTTTCAGAAAAGTTGTATCAATCTATAGAAAGGCTCGCATGTCAACACCCTGCCAAAAATCATGGTTTAAGATCAGCCGAGGTCGTGCATGGAGGCCATGCATGACGATGCATGATCTCTAGAATGACTAATTAGGGACCGATTAAGGATACAGATCGACCTAGAGATGACCAATGACATATGGAATTTCTTCAAGTCCATTGTGAGCAACTTGAGATATCGTGATGAAGTGTGAATAAGAAACTTGATGGTGAACTGGGAGCTACCTTCAGATACCTCTTCTTCTGAAAGATTTAAGCAGATCAAATTTGGAAGATCTAATATAATGGTGACACTTGCATATGTGGAACATAGCTCAAGAAAAATGACGTGAGATGAGTAACTTCCCTTCCTTTGACTGCGTATCTAGCGAAGGAATGAGAAAAATAGTTTTGTCTACCTTTAGACCCGAGATATCATGTCCACAGCTCCTCTATTGATGGCAAGTAGTTTATAATAGCTTATTCTTATTCGGCAAAATGATAGTTGTTCGATGAGCACGGGTAGGTTTTATGTGACTTTTTCAGATAGTCTACCCAACGATTGAAGGTTGTACTGAACTACAGTGTCTGCAAATATACGTATCATCTTTTGTGTTTTCTTCCAGTATACACTACAATCATTCAAAACCTTCTTGTTTCAGAAAAACTAAAAAATATCGATGATGAAAGTTTCTTTGTCCAAGTAACTCTTAAGATATAGTAGGATTTCTATGTAGCGATGGAATAATGCTTTCTTCTTTTTCTCCATTGGAAGCAGGGGATATTAGAATATAATTTAAGATGAAAAATACAAGTCAACCATTAAGACTTTCCAGGTAATCCATGACTTGTATTTCCTTTACTCTAGTGATAACACACTAGTTCCTTAGCAACATGGTCTGGAGTTCAAGAATGCCCAGAATCGCACTCGGTATTGTTGGGGGTCAAGTCCCAACATCCCTTAGGACATATGACACACATACCACAGTATCCGTTAGCAATTTTCATCATGCCACTATATGTCCTAAGGGATGTTTTTACTAGGGGTATCCATTATTAGGAGTATCCCTTAGGGTTTTACATCATGCCACTATATGTCCTAAGGGATGTTGCCAAGTGGAAATGATGTAGAAGAAGAATTTTCTATAGCATGCCACTTGGCAACATCCCTTAGGACATATGGGGCACACACTGCAGTATCCCTTAGCAATTTTTACATCATGCCACTTGGCAACAATCTCTTAGGACATATGATGCATTCACCACAGCCTTAGCAATTTTCGTATCATGCCACTATATGTCCCAAGGGATGTCGCCAAGTGGCATGGGTAGAAGAAGAATTTCTTAAATCATGCCACTTGGCAACATCCCTTAGGACATATGACACATACACCGCAGTATCCGTTAGCAATTTTCACATCATGCCACTTGGGCAACAATCCCTTAGGATATATGATGCATACATCACAGCATCCCTTAGCGATTTTCATATCATGCCACTTGGCAACATTCCTTAGGACATATGATGCACACACCGCAACATCCCTTTATATCATGCTACTTTGGCAACATTCCTTAGGATATACCCTTAGCAAATTTCATATCATGCCACTTGCAACATTCCTTAGGACATATGATGTACACACCACAACATCCCTTTATATCATGCCACGCTAGGAATGGATTTGGAGAACCACGCCAAAACAAGATTTGCCAGTGCTGCCTGATGGAAGCCGTCAAAGATGAATGTCACACTTTTCAGACTTGCCCGGATCAGATCCAGATGCGCTACGCAACCTTGGTCAGACCCAACAAGCCGCTTTACTTAATAATGGGCACGGCTTCGATGCGCTCACTAGGATCCTACATACATGAGGTGATGGATATGAGGTCCCAGATATGCCCCGGATCACCACTTGACTTGTATATAGTTTTTCATGTATATTTGTACATCTTGTTGGCAGTCTTATTGCTGCCACGGTTTTTCCCTCTGGGGTTTTTTAATCCGGGCAGTAATACGCATGCTTTCTCCTATTAGGTCCCATAGGCCGATTGGCCTCCGTGGACGATAAAAAACATTCAATTCAATTCAACATTCCTTAGCAATTTTCATATCATACCACTTGTGACATTCCTTAGGACATATGACACAAACACATTGCAACATCCCTTTATATCATGCCACACCACAACATCTCTTAGGACATATGTTGCACACACCACTCTAACACCACAGCATCTCTTAGGACACATGTTGCACACACCACTCTAATATTGCTTAGTTGTCTAATTATTGGGTCTTACCCCCAACCACCTTACATTGAATGCGACTCTGGGCGGTCTCGAACTTGAGGCATATTTGTTCTAAGACTAGTGTGTTACCACGAGACCAAACGTCCAGGCGTAGAAAACATAGAACATGGGGCCATTGTTCCCTCTTAACGTGGCATCGGCGTGGCATGCCATGGCTTTTCACTTGTTTGTAAATATGCAAATTGAGAGGACTAAAATTATTATATGTTGCTGCACTACTATAGTGTATGTTATGTTGAGAGAAAATTGACATCACACAACTCTAATGTGAAATGCCTCCATCATGAACACCATGGTGGATTCGGATTTGAGAAATGGGCTGGTGTAAATGCAACATAAGACTAATTTGTAGCATAGCGTTGAACAATCTCGAAGAATAGATTTTTTATCGTCCACGGAGACCAATTGGCCTATGGGACCTAAACAAAGATAGTAGCAAATCGATTATGGTCAGGATTAAAAAACCCCCGTCCCGAAGGGTTTTCGAGGGAAAAACTTTGGCAGTAATAAGTATGCTGGCATACTATACAATAATATAGTGCCATTCAATACCGCATCGGCAGACACAGTTGAGTTCGTGTAGTTATCACCTCTTGAAGATATGAGCCCAGCAAGCCCACGGATGTCGTGTTCAATAGGTCATGCAATGGCTGGCCAGGCACAACTAACTGAACATACCGTGCTCGGATATGATCGAATGCTGGGCAAGTCTGAAGTATATGGCATTCATCTTCAATGACTCCCTGTTGGCAACACTGACAGATCCTGTCCTCGCGTGCCTCCCAGGTCCATCGGCCTGTCTCAAGCCGGAGGTGATGTGCACCCGTTCGGAGCTATCAATCTTTGCCTCTTCATAGGCAAAGGGTGAGCATGGAATTGACCTGATGCCTATAGTGTGCCAGCTTGACGTGTGCCAATGCATCTACATCCCAGAGTTTGCTAAGGAAGCAAGCCTCAAGATACTACCTCAATTGATCATGGTCCTTCTTTGTTCGTACATGCATGCACCTGTGTGCCTATACATTCCATCGGGAGAACCACTGAGCTTGCTTGTCCTTCCAGCAAGCTTTGAGGCATTGTGGGGCCATTGCTACAGCTAGAGCAAGATTGGGGAACGGGCATCCCCCATACCAACGACCTTCTGGAAGTAGATAATATGACGGTCCAATGCGGCCCTCTGAAGGGGCAAGAAACCCGTCTCTTGTAGCAGGATCTAATATGGAAATGTGGACTTCACCCCAGGTGCTCGTGCCAGGAAGGCCTTCTGTACTTGTTCCAGAACATTCCAGGTGGCGAGGGATATCACCGGACCCCACACCTCCAACCCGTACAAGAGAACAGGTTCGACCAGGGCCCTGAATAGGTGTGCCTGATGACCCCAAGCATACAGCTCTGCCTTGTGACTGTTGTTCTGCATGCTTTCCAACCTTCTGTGATGCGCAATCTGATAGAAGCGTCCCAGTGTGCGGTAGTAGAGAACTCAATTCCAAATATTTGTAGATTGGAGCTACTTCCACATTCTGTCCCTGGTAAGTGAGGGAGGGAGGCCTTGGCTGTCGGGAAGACGAAACTAGCAGCAGCTTAGTTTTGGCCAAGTTAACCCGCATGCCAGTGAACTGACAGAAAGTGTCTAGAGCATCCAGGTGACGTTGCATATCTTCTGGAGTATGGGCCAAGAGGTCTACGTCGTCAGCGTATATGAGTTGCCAAATTATGTGCTGCATGAGTTGAGCACCCGCACCTCCATGTTCAGCAAGACAATCTTCCAACCGATCAATGTGGAGGCCAAAGAGCGTCGGGGAGAGGGGGCAACCATGGTGCACTCCAATACTACTAATGACAGACTCTCCTGATGATGTCAGACAGCCTGAGCATGCCTCATATAACCTGTATATTGCATTTTGCAAGTCAACAGGGGTCCTTAGCTGCCTCAATCTGTCCCACAACTTGTCCCTACGCACAGTGTCAAAAGTTTTTGCAAAAGAGTTGCTATAAATTCACAGTTATGACAATGGTCGGATAGAGGTGGTCCTGAGAAAGCACAATTGCTAAGAGCAACTTGAACTCAATGTTATATAAGTCCAAAATGATTTTGGCATAGCTCAGGGTATATTTGATATTTCTGTACAATGGCTTCTACATGAATTTGACAAACTTATGCATGAGTTTTTTTGTCATCAACATGAAACGAACTAAAGGACTATGAGGAAAGGTGGAGACACTTTTTTTCTTTAATGCATAATATACATACTTCCGCACTACATGTGACGAGGAGCTAAATATGCTAGTGTTTTCTCCACGGTCTGCAAGCATTTAGAAGACGTAGATATGTTGGTATGAACATATAATATGCAGTGCATCCTGCTATGTACATCCAAATAATAATAGTTCTGTTTGCAGAAATGTGCAGTAGAAAACATTGATCTTGCAAAATACATACCCTTTGCTGCATGAATAAAGGTAGGTACAAAGTTAGATTATTATGCATGCGTCACATGGATTTTAGAGCACTTAGTTTTCAGTTTGTGTAGAGGGTTATAACAACTGGACGAAACATTAGATTATGTTCTAGATGAGGAAGAGAGATTGCAGAAGATGAGGCCTCCCAATTTATTAGGAAGTGCTTGGTTGTTCTTGAAACTCTCTCCCATTTGTACGTAGGCCTAAATAATGCATGTGAATCAATGAAATACGCAAGCTTGCAGTCTATTCAATATCTTCAGCAACACGAACTAACTTTTGAGTTGCATTTCATTTGTAGTTTAAATGTCCCACATGATTTCTTAGTATTGAGTAATCAATATGCTCTTTCTCTTGATCTTTTGTATATGCTAAATTATAATCTCATGTATTGAATGTGTTTTAGCACAATTATTGGCATGTTAATGCACAACCATTTAATTTGAAATTCAGCCCCATTCATGAGGGCAACCCCTAGTGCGACATTACTTTGTTTTCAAGAAACTACATATGCGAAGACATGCATGTCAATACCTTCACAAGATTTGTAAAACAGGAGGTTTAGGACGCATCCCCATTAGTCTTTTACGTCTCCTTGCCTTTCCTTCATGGCAGGCCGTGACAAAAAAAAAAAAAAAAAAAAATGGTCTCATTATCTCTCCTCTAGTCTGTTCTTGTCCTTTGTGGCAAAGGCAACTTCAAAAAAATCGAAAGTGGGAGAGGACTTCCGAATTCAGAGCTGGGTTTGTCTTCTTGCTAAATTTGATTTGTCTTCTAGTGAAGAGATCCATTATAATTCGTTTCTTGCTCTGATTTCAGGTTTAGGAGCACCAAATTGAAATGGGAATCAAATGCCTTTGCTTTGCTTACGTGGCAAAGCTCATAAAACTGGGTTCTACCGTAATGGCTTAGCTCCTAAAGTTCCAGATGAGATCCAAAAATCCATGTTTTGATGTTTGTATGCCGGCAAACACTCTAATAAGAAAAATAAAGTTTACCTTTAAAATCCAGGATATACAATTCTACTTATGCAAAATCGTGTAGACACTAATATACAATAGCAAACTGGCTAGCTAAGCTAACTGAGGATTTTGAACACTGCCGTTTTGCTAAAAAAGTTGCAAATTGACTAAGTAGACCCATTCGTGTACTTTTCCAGCATGTTAACAACTTTTAGGGTTTCGTTTGTTTAAGGAAGAATTTGGACGGTTGATAATGTGGACGTCACTTTTAGAGTTTCGTTTGTTTAAGGAAGGATCTGAACGGTTGATCATGGTGGGCGACGGACGTCCAATCGTGGGTTGGTTTGTTGCATGGCCACTCCATGGAAGCCCTGCCATGCAATGCATCTTCTTCCAAAATCGCATGAATCATCTATTTGGTTTCATCATTTTTCATTTCGTCATGGTAATAATTTGCATTTCCTCTTTGTATTCAGGCCAACATGCTTACCACGGTTTTTCTTATGCAGGCCTATACCTCTACCTTACCTTGAATTCATGTCAAACAATGCATGATCTTGTAAAATGAGATAGAAATTCTTCTTCCAGAGCAGAAGCAAAAGTGCGGCCTTCCTTGCTTTGATATGTTTTTGCTAATGCATTTTTTAATACGCCTGTGCCCAAATTGACAATCTTCTGCCACTCTTAGGGCTTTATGATTTCTGAAGTTATTTTGTCCTTCCCAAGTTTCAGAACGTTTCCAATATGATTAACGGGTGTTGGAAATCCAAGTTTCAACTTTGGTTCAGGTCTCAAGCTAAGATGTGCATAATTGCAGTGTTGGTGGCATTAGGCATTGGTTTTTTGTGTCAATTGAAGGCACATGCTAGTACAGGAGCTGGTGAATATCATGCTCCTATTCTGCAGCTTACTCACAGATACACCTCACATGAAGGTTCCCATAAGAATACTGGCGGAAGAGGAATGACAGTTGAACTCATCCAGCTTCTGAAATCACATGATCGAGGACACATGCGCAGGCTCTCCGCAAATGTTGTAAGCCTACCAATTGGGGGTGATGCTGATCCATATGTTGCTGGGTATTTACATCTATTTCTTAATACATTTTGCATTGCATTTCACCTTTTCTGCATCACTAATCACAAAACCATTTATGAACATCTATCAGGAAATTTGCTATTGGACAAAAGTTATTACATTTGTTTGTTTTTCACCGAAGTAAATGATTCGCAGGTTATATTTTGCCCAAGTCACAATTGGAACTCCACCAAAAGATTATTATGTACAAGTGGATACTGGAAGCGATCTTTTATGGCTCAATTGTCAACCCTGTGTTGGCTGCCCTTCTTCAAGTGATCTTAAAGTATCTACAAGCTTCTTGCTTATTAGATTCAATGTCTACTGGTCTATTCTGTCATATATAAAAACTTTGCCTTATTTAGTCTTTGCAAAATGCCCCTGCAGTTATTTGTTGACTTTGGTAGTATGAATTTTTTAGGCTAATATACGAGAGTAGTACAAGTTTGACAATTTCAAGTGCTTTTCTGCAGATTCCTATTGTACCATATGATGTCAAGAGCTCATCAAGCAGCTCATCAGTCTTATGTACAGATAATCGTTGTCTTTTGGCAAGTAAAATATCGGAATCTGGATGTAATGAGGATGAAAGGTGTGGTTATGCATTTGAATATGGCGATGGGAGTGTCACTATTGGGTACCTGGTAGAAGATACGTTACAATATTCTGGATTAGTAAACTCTTCCTACATGGCAAGTTTAGCTGCACCCATTCTTTTCGGGTATGCCCTTTTTCATATTATCTTTGAGACCTTAATCATTCTGGACAGTGAACCATTCTGACAACAGGCAATAATTTGATTATGCAATTTCGTGGGAAGGTCTTAGGACAATAGTATCTTAGAGATCATGAACATATTATCATAATTCCAACATTCTGTAGAAACTCCATTTCGGGTGGTGTGTGCAGATGATTGGGACTGGTTAATGTATATTTAAGTAACTAACATGGTAGGATATATGAGCTCAATAACTGGCTGATGGTGTGTCAAAATCATGCTGTCTTTTGATAGAGAATGAATCATTCCAAAACACCTTCCTTTAGCAGTATTTATATACTAGGCCATGTTTTTCATGTCAATGTTATATTGTGATGGAGGTGATACTGAAATACATTATTCATGCTGAAATGCATCAGCCATAGGCAGAGAGTATTGATGCTTATAGGTAGCACATGGAAGCAAGGTATATTATACAACTCACTCGGTTGTTTTCGATAATAAAGATTCGTTTGTTGGTTCATAAGCTGAATAAGCAAAATTTCTACACATTTTTAAACTATAAGCCTGCATTGCATACCTCTATAAGCTCACTTGTATGTGGACTCTGCCAGTAGATGTTTTGAGGCGCTCAATATTGTTGAAGAGGCTCTTGCAAATGTTGTCACTTATAGTTGTCGTATAGATCGTCTTTGTAATGCAAGCAAGATGGATAAAGCCAGCACTGTTTTTTGAGGTTATAATTGCGAAGAGCTGCATATTAAATGTTGTGACCTACAACTATATGGGCTCTTCAAAGCCAACAAACTAAATGAGGCTCTCAGTGTTGTTGAAGATACGATGATGAGAGATGCCTTATATATGTCACAGTCGTCTTATAGATGTTCTAAAGCAGGCAAGATGGATGTGTAGCGTACTCCGACTTTCTAACCCTGCTGCTGTTGTGTCAGTCAACTGTCCAACTCTGATGGTGATGTATCTGTTAAAGGTAGTTGACCTGCAAAAGCTGCCTTTGATTCCGTGCATGCAACACTTGGATACATAGTGGTTACCTAGCGCAGGTCCAAACTGGGTATCCATTATGTGTGAACTAGGGTAACCTAGGGTATCTATTATGGAGCAAAGGATGCTAATATATCACTGAACCTAGCTATACATACGAATAGTCTAGGTATTCCTGCTCTGGTTAATGTTACTTTAGTAACTAAGATGGTAGGATATGAGCTCAATCAGGCTGATGGTGTGTCAAAATCATGCTGTGTTATGATAGAGAATGGAGTGTTTCAAACGAAGAAAGACAAGCATTCACTTCTGAGTGCTATTCAAACGTCTTTGAGTGAGGGCCTGAATTGGTCCAGTCTCAGACAATCCTCTTGATATTCAATGTGATAATAGTACACAATTGATGCAGAACAAGTGGGGAATCCACAGAAGCTATCATCTTTCATGAAAACAGGTACCTGATATTGGAAACGAAATGGGGAATGTTGAGACTGTTCTATCATGGTCGCATTAGAGAGAGTACTTGACGAAGTAAAATTAAGGAGTATTTTCTCCAACATGTTTTAATGAATTTCATCAGCTGTTATATCTTCTCCAACATGTTTAAGGAATTTCATCAGCTCTGGTTACAGTTTAACAACCTGAAATGATCTAGCTATCTTCTTATGTTAAGTTTGCAGTCTGGAATTTTTCTAGTTGATCCATGAATGTGCTTTCAGATGCATTGAAGGTTTTACATTCCGCTTGTACAAATGCTACGCTTAATAACGGGTTAACAGTGATTGGCTACTGTAAAACATTCGACTAGGCAGGCTGTGATGTTGTTTAGGCTGGTATTGACGGATTCCTTACTAGCTTTTGTTAACAAAGGATGGTATAGAAAAAGGATGGTCTTACAGCAGATGACATGGAATTCAGACAAAGTAGTCTTGCAGATTGACTATTTGCTTGAGGGAAGTTTCGAGATTGGGCAGGCAAAAGTGTATTATATAAACAAGTTGGTACCCGTGTGCTTATTGTAACTATTCAAAATCTTGAACATAAACTTATGCAGTTGAATGCAACTTGCTTCAGGACTTTCTGCGGATAAAATTTCTCACATGCATGAACAAATAGTCGACAATTCTGCTAGCAAATGAGCCACCAATCTGCTGTGTTAATAAATGAAAGGCTTATCCAAATTTTAGTTAGATTGTTGCATGAAATTAGGTCAGTATGGTAATTTAAAAACATGAATATAGCGAGTTTATTAATGGTGCTTCTCATTGAATAGTCCAATTGCACTTACCATCAATGATTAGGACAAGCATTGGGTGGTGTGTGGAAATGGTTGGGACAAGCATTAGGTTCAGTGTGATAATTTAAAAACATGAATATACTGAATTTACTTACTGATGCTCCTCATTGAACAGTTCAATTGCACTTTCTATTCATCATATACATAGGTTTCACCATCTGATTTGAAATAACAAGCAGGTGCAGCTTCAATCAGTCTGGTGAACTTGCAGCCTCATCTCGGGCATTGGATGGAATACTAGGTCTTGGGGCAAGTGACTTATCTATTTCTTCTCAACTAGCCAAGCAAGGGAAAACTGTAAAGACCTTTGCCCACTGCCTTGAAGGAGGGGACAGCGGAGGTGGAATATTGGTTCTTGGGAATGTTCTTGAAGAAAGTCTTGTCTACACTCCACTTATTCCATCAACGTAAGATGTAATATGTTTGAAGTTTCTATTTGGTTTAGGAAATAAAATGCATTCTAAGTATCATATGCGAATATCATTCTGAAGGGACAATTTTCCGACTAAACTGATATAAGTGGATGTTAACGTCCAGTGCACATAAGTATTAAATGGAAAGAAGATGCATTTGATGTCTGAGTATGTTCTTTATGTCAAAATATAAAGTTCCATGTGTTTGTGGTTTCTTTTCTGCCGGCCGCCTTTAAATATGACTTTTGCGCTAAGCTCAATTTATAATTTCACAGAGGGCACTACAATGTCAATCTTCTCAACATTTCAGTCAATGGGGACAACGTAACAATTGATCAGCCTATGGTTGGCACAAATGGACCACATGGAACAATATTCGATAGTGGAACAACACTTGCATATCTACCTGATCGGTCCTACCAGGACCTTGTTAATGCAGTATGTATGCATTTCTTGTTAGTTTTTGCAAGAATAGTTGAGTTCTATTGGATAATCGGTTCATGTTGCAGATTATTCGAGCAGCTCCTTCATCCGCCTTCGTATTAAGAGGGAATGTATGTTTTATTGTTTTGGGCAGGTCAGTTTCATACTGATCTCACTTGAACACAACAATTTATCTTTGTCTTTATATGCTGATAGACATACTTTGTGACTTTAACCAAATTAAACATTTTCTAATTTGCAGTGTGGATAAACACTTTCCACATCTTACGTTATATTTTGAAGGTGCGTCTATGGAAGTAACGCCATCAGAATACCTCATACATCAACTATCTGCGGTACTCATCTTTCCACCGCGACAACACTCATCTTTATCTGTCTAATTTTCTTAACACTAGATCATGTATGCAGCAAATTTTCCAAGGCGGAAATTATATAAAAAGATGTCATGAATAATGCTGCTTTTTATGTGTAATAAAATGTTCAAGTTAGGTAACGCCACGTACTTGCTTTTCTACCTAATGAGCTATGGCAGTTAGGTAGCCAGTGCCCTGTTCTTTTTCCTGATGTGGGTGTTATACTTCAAAAATGGCTTCAAGACATGCATTTGGAGTATAAAATGTCTTGGGCAATAAAAGAAAATAATTATGTACACCATGGCTCACGTTCTTGATGTCTGAATATTATTAGAAATTCAGATTTCTTTAGTAGTTACAAGCCAAATTCTGGGCAGCCAATATGGATTACAATATATAAAACCTTAATAAGCATGTCATGATTTATTCTGCAGGATAGCACACCAATCTGGTGTATAGGATGGCAACCTATTGGGTCTGCAAACAGTCAGCTGCAAGTGACAATACTTGGAGGTAAAACTCTTAAATTACATGGAAAAGAAAACCTCTTTAAACCAAGTTTAATGTATTTTCCAAAAAGAGAATTTGTTGAATGCTTTTGTTTTGCAGATATAGTATTGAAAGATAAGTTGGTAGTTTATGATCTGGAAAATGGTCGCCTGGGATGGACACGATATGATTGTAGGTCCTACGGGTGCTTACACAATTTGAAGTTCATTTTTTAGCATAATGTTGTGTTAAACACTCTAGGAGTTCACTGATGTTTGAATTTGTATAGGTTCTTCTGCAATTAATGTTACGGTCGACTCCAGAGCAATCAAAGCTTCAAGGACAACACTCTTCTTTGGGGGCAATGTAGCATCTGTTAGGGCATCAAGGATACTAGCAGCCGTTGTTATTATGGTAGTTGTGATCAACACAATTTGATTTCTCTCACACCCATGTTTAATCCACTCTAAAATTATCAAACCTAAATACGTAAATCATAAGTTGTAGTCATGTGTGGATAATACTAGAAATGCTTAACAATGTGGAAAAGTTTCAATGTCCCTTTGTCTTTCATTGGTCAGTAACGAAGTTCTTTCCTTTTCCAGGTGGTATTGGTAGTGAGTTTTTGTCTTTGAAATGAAATGTAACGAAATGCTCCAAGAATTTGGGTCAGCATTTTATTTTGTGATGGGAGGTCCAAAGATATGGCACCCGAGAAATTTAACAAATGTATTTTTTGTCCCATAGTATGTAAAAAAGATGCTTTGCTTGTGGTATTGTCTAGTTTATATTCCGCGTTGAATTTCAAATCCTCCATGCTCTATATGTATTATGATCGGATTTCTATTAGTTTTACTATTTCACGTTTTTATTTTTTTATTTTTGGAAATTTTTACACCTCATTCATGGTTGAGGGTGTTTGTTGTCCATGTCTATACTATACTTTCAGAGCAGAAATCAAGCTAGGATTCCTGCATCTCTTTGCCAGTAGATGCGGTCATATGAATATTTTATGAGGTTGAGGATTGATAGGTTCAGGTGGGTTGTGTTCTTGAGTTTAGGTTTGGGCTCAGGTTTTAGGTTCTAGAGTTATGCTCAAGGGTTTGAATTAGCTTTAGAGGGAGCCACTTCTTTGTGTTTAAATTAGTATGTTCGAGCAAATTTGGTGCTTCATTATCGAATGAAGTGAAGGAAAATGTGGATTTCAAAGGAAGGATAAAATACACGAAGTACTTGTAGCTGAAGGATTGATGAAAGTTGTTATGACTCATCTAGCATTGTTGCCTGTCTTACTATGTTTTCAAGAAGCCAGAAGTTTTGATCCAATTTATAGAGGTGTTGAATGAAACTCTTGGAAAGAAACACTTAAATTCTTGGAAAGAAACACTTTTGCCTTTGGGGTTTTGGCCACGGGATTAAAGCAAAAGGGATTGTGTTTGAAATAAAGGTAAGCTTTAAAAGGAATCTTCATTCACCAAATTCAGTTAGATCATTTAGGTTTATTGGCATACGACGTGGTAGCTTGCTTCTAAACCCTTGAAGGCATCAGATACATCGATACAATTATATATTATCTCTGAGTTTTTTAATGATGCGAGCCTTTATTACTAGAAAAAATTACAATTGAAATGCAATGTGGACTAAAAACTTAGTGGAGAAAATGTCCACTAGCCAAAATACAACATTGACAATATCAGAAAGAATCAAAAGCTCATAAGGGTGAATGTGAAGGATGAGCATCTGAATGCCTTGACAATTCGATAAGAACCTCAATAAGAAACTGAGCATAAAAAAAACTTGACCTTTGGCATTCACCTCTGCTATTGGAGGAAGAGCATAAGACATCGTTTGCCAAATAGCTCCATCCAATCTCAAAAGGAGGAAGTTAGCTCTAAACTCTTCTCATGTCAGTACTCGCATCTGATTATTATACCAATAAGATATCGAATGAACACCTACCAATTTCCATTGAGACTGAGTCAACGGATGGACTGAAGATACCAGCGCCATGTAAATCCAAAGGAGATGCCTATTGGCAAAGACTGATAAATGAGACGGGAGCTTGGAGACTTGTCCACATTATTCAGAATTCTGCAAATAAACTTAAAATCAGCACCTTGCTTTGCAAAAGAATATTGACCATTTCAATGCCGCCAAAATGCTTTGGCAACATGCACTTCACCCAATTGACTTTTACGCCAGTGACTTTACAACCCTAATAATGAGCTACACGTTTGACTCTGGAGCTAGCATGAATGAAGCCATAGACACATGTGTGTTGTTAAGAATCAACTTGGCCATGACAATACATCCATCCATGTAAAGCTTAGTTGTGGACCACCAAAAGAGGTGCTTTTCCAAGCCTTTAATCACGGTCTCTGATATGACACCTTAACTATAGTGTCCCAACCAACTGGGCGACAATGTCTAGATGTTGGGATTTGACCCTATATATGTGACAATTACGTGCCGCCTCCCCAAGATCCTCTCGAGTAGTTAGTCTCCCACGGGCCCCAAATTATATCAATTCCTACCCTCCTCGAAATGCTCACCCTTGAGCATATGGGACTTACATCATTCGCCCATAAGGCAATTTACCAATTGGGACGCTACACGGAGGCTTAAATTGGTTTGACCCTCTATATATGATAATTAGGTGCTGCCTCTCCAAGATCCACTTGAGTGGTCTCCCATGGGACCCAAATTATATCAGTCTCCCAGACATCTCCAGATGAAATATGAACATCTACAAGGATACCAAGAAGTTTAGTTGCCTAACCATGAAGAAGAGCTTTCCATGGAAAGGTAGCTACATATGGTGGAACTCGAGAGCCCAAGGCCCATAGTGTCATACATTCCTGCCAACCAACAAACATACCAGATGCTAGAGAAAAAGAATGTAGCAAGGAGATAGCATTTTGCAGATTCCTCCTTGAGTTGCAAGAGAGAAGATCTGAGCAAGAACTTCTGCCACAATTGTAAACTTTAGTGGAGCCAATGGGCAACCCTGGCGGATGCCACAACCCACCTGAAAGAATGCTGACGATTCCTCTTGAAAACAATAGAAGAACGAGCATAATAATAAAGTCCCATGACATGAACTGGGTGAAAGCATGCTATGGTGTACCACTTTTGGAACCTCCAAAAGTACCTACATGATCTGTAACATGCCAATCT